>ARYC01000707.1:0-85282 GCA_000711775.1 Oxytricha trifallax | reverse complement strand
ATATGCTCTTACTTGTATATAAAGGTAGAATTTAAACAGCTTATATAATTACTAATAGTATTTATAAAATGAGCGGCAACTTACTAAGAAAAGCGGCATAACTTGGCATTAGCCAGCAAAAGCTTTCCTTCATGAATCAAAAGAAAATTGAGACTTGTGATGCATTTACCTAGTACGAACCTGAATTTCTCTAACCTTAGGTCTCAGACTTTGAATAACAATTCAGTTGTTAAATAGAAATGCAGAGCTAAGAAATTCAATGCGAAGTTCCAATAAAAATGGTTGAAGAGGAGGAAGAGAAAAAAGAAATTAAAGCATTCATTTATGTGAAGAGTGTGAGAAGAACTTCACTTATAAATCTGCTCTTAAGCGTCATATCTTAGAGTAGCATTCTAACAAGCCAAAGCTCTATCTTAAGCATGGTAAGATAGATGGAAAATATTTTTGCCCATATTGCAATAAACAATATAACCATTCAAGGGATTTAAAAGTTCACCTATAAAACCATCATGGCAAGAAGTTTGAAGTCATAGATCCTGAGACTGGTGAGGTCTTCCTTCAAAAAAGAAAGCCAAGAGACCCTTTAGAATCCTTGGAACAAAGAGTTAAGAAAGAAAATAAGCTTATTGAAGCAGTTAGAAACCTCCCAGCTTCTGAGATAGTGAAAATCACTCTGAAGATACAAGCACTGAAGCTTCCAATTTTAAATGTAATTGACCTTAAAGAATGTAAGGAAAGTTATCTTATATTGAGGACAAGTTTGAGAAAAAGGTCATTACTTGATAAGCAGTTCGCATACAAGATTTATCAATTCAACTACTTTAAATGCGATGACAAGTATCAAATGGAATTTTTCAATGAGTACTAAGCTCTTACTAAAACAAGGGATAGACAGTGCAGATTTATAATTATGCTCGATGCAATACTGCTTGCTCAAGATCATGTTGCTTTTCGCCTCCCTCTATATTAAATGACTTTAAGAGACTACATTTAAGATTAAAGAGTTCCAAAGTAGCTACCTCTAATTCTTACAAATGTTTGCAAAGGCATAGAAGAGCTGCACACTTTAGGGTATGTTCATTGAGACTTGAAGCCTGATAATATTATGCTTGACTTTTCACCTCTCAGAGTAGCAATAATTGATTTCAATAGATCATAAAGAGTTGAAGCTTCAGGACTTGGCAACGTTTATGGTACTCCTGGATACTTCCAAGAAAGGGAGGACTGGAGAGATGGTGATATTAAGTGGGATGTATGGGCTCTAGCAGCAATTATTGCTGAATGCGATATGCAAAGAAATGATTATATAGCTGTAAGAGAGAGAAAGATTCAAAGCAGAGAATATAGCAATATCTAGACTAGAATAAGATAAAAGGTGAAATGAAAGATATGGCTGAGCAGATTATCTTAAGACCAAACCACAGAGCAGAGCAAACAATAGACTAAATGATCAACTGGATAGGAGATATCAAATTTAGAAAATTAGCACATGATGCCAAGGTATATTTTGAGTGAATAATAAAAATAAAACCCCTCTAATACACACTAATATACATTACATTTAAACATTAAAACCTACATAAACCCTATTTAAATCCTAATAAAGTATGCACTAATAGTCTACTTTTATCAATCAAAAACTCAATCAAACTACTGAAAGGGTTTTGGGGTTTTGAAATATCTTTTGTAAGATAAATATTCTATAAAAAATAGAGAAATTTCGAAATGCAAATAAAATGTGCATTATTAAGAAAACTTAAAACTGGCGAATGCTTTCGATTAATCACGATTCCAATCGAATAAGTGTCAAATATGAGACAAATCGGCTGGTTCAACAAAAAATATCCCCCCTTGCCAAATGTTACTAATTTTTCATATCTTTTGTAAGATTCATGTCACTATTAAAAATAGAGAAATTTCGAAATGCAAATAAAATGTGCATTATTAAGAAAACTTTAAACAGGCGAATGCTTTCTATTAATCACGATTCCAATCGAATAAGTGTCAAATATGAGAACAATCGGCTGGTTCAACATAAAATAATCCCCCTCTTGCCAAATGTTACTAATTTTTCATATCTTTTGTAAGATAAATGTCACTATTAAAAATAGAGAAATTTCGAAATGCAAATAAAATGTGCATTATTAAGAAAACTTAAAACAGGCGAATGCTTTCTATTAATCACGATTGCAATCGAATAAGTGTCAAATATGAGACAAATCGGCTGGTTCAACAAAAAAATATCCCCCTCTTGCCAAATATTACTAATGACCATATCTTTTGTAAGATTAATGTCACTATTAAAAATAGAGAAATTTCGAAATGCAAATAAAATGTGCATTATTAAGAAAACTTTAAACAGGCAAATGCTTTCTATTAATCACGATTCCAATCGAATAAGTGTCAAATATGAGACAAATCGGCTGGGTTCAACAAGAAAAATATCCCCCTCTTGCCAAATATTACTAATGACCATATCTTTTGTAAGATTAATGTCACTATTAAAAATAGAGAAATTTCGAAATGCAAATAAAATGTGCATTATTAAGAAAACTTTAAACAGGCAAATGCTTTCTATTAATCACGATTCCAATCGAATAAGGTGTCATTATTTGAGAGCAAATCGGCTGGTTCAACAAAAAAATATCCCCCTCTTGCCAAATATTACTAATGACCATATCTTTTGTAAGATTAATGTCACTATTAAAAATAGAGAAATTTCGAAATGCAAATAAAATGTGCATTATTAAGAAAACTTTAAACAGGCAAATGCTTTCTATTAATCACGATTCCAATCGAATAAGTGTCAAATATGAGACAAATCGGCTGGTTCAACAAAAAATATCCCCCTCTTGCCAAATCTTACTAATTTTTCAAATCTTTTGTAAGATAAATGTCACTATTAAAAATAGAGAAATTTCGAAATGCAAATAAAATGTGCATTATTAAGAAAACATAAAAAAGGCGAATGCTTTCTATTAATCACGATTCCAATCGAATAAGTGTCAAATATGAGACAAATCGGCTGGTTCAACAAAAAAATATCCCCCTCTTGCCAAATATTACTAATGACCATATCTTTTGTAAGATTAATGTCACTATTAAAAATAGAGAAATTTCGAAATGCAAATAAAATGTGCATTATTAAGAAAACTTTAAACAGGCAAATGCTTTCTATTAATCACGATTCCAATCGAATAAGTGTCAAATATGAGACAAATCGGCTGGTTCAACAAAAAAAATATCCCCCTCTTGCCAAATCTTACTAATTTTTCAAATCTTTTGTAAGATAAATGTCACTATTAAAAATAGAGAAATTTCGAAATGCAAATAAAATGTGCATTATTAAGAAAACATAAAAAAGGCGAATGCTTTCTATTAATCACGATTCCAATCGAATAAGTGTCAAATATGAGACAAATCGGCTGGTTCAACAAAAAAATATCCCCCTTTTGCCAAATGTTACTAATAACCATATCTTTATAAGATAATGTCACTAATAAAAATAGAGAAATTTCGAAATGCAAATAAAATGTGCATTATTAAGAAAACTTAAAACAGGCGAATGCTTTCTATTAATCCACGATTCCAATCGAATAAGTGTCAAATATGAGAACAATCGGCTGGTTCAACATAAAATAATCCCCCTCTTGCCAAATGTTACTAATTTTTCATATCTTTTGTAAGATAAATGTCACTATTAAAAATAGAGAAATTTCGAAATGCAAATAAAATGTGCATTATTAAGAAAACTTAAAACATGCGAATGCTTTCTATTAATCACGATTCCAATCGAATAAGTGTCAATTATTATACAAATCGGCTGGTTCAACAAAAAAATATGACCCTATTGCAAAATAATACTAATGACCATATCTTTTGTAAGATAAATGTCATTATTGAAATAAGAGAAATTTCGAAATGCAAATAAATTGTGCATTATTATGAAAACTTAAAACAGACGAATGCTTTCTATTAATCACGATTCCAATCGAATAAGTGTCAAATATGAGACAAATCGGCTGGTTCAACAAAAAAATATCCTCTTCTTGCCAAATGTTTCTAATGACCATATCTTTTATAAGATAAATGTCACTATTTAAAATAGAGAAATTTCGAAATGCAAATAAAATGTGTATTATTAAGAAAACTAAAAACAGGCGAATGCTTTCTATAATCACGATTCCAATCGAATAAGTGTCAATTATGAGACAAATCGGCTGGTTCAACAAAAAAATATCCCCCTTTTGCCAAATTTTACTTATTTTCATATCTTTATAAGATAATGTCACTATTAAAAATAGAGAAATTTCGAAATGCAAATAAAATGTGCATTATTAAGAAAACTTAAAACAGGCGAATGCTTTCTATTAATCACGATTGCAATCGAATAAGTGTCAATTATGAGACAAATCGGCTGGTTCAACAAAAAAATATCCCCCTCTTGCCAAATGTTACTAATGACCATATCTTTTATAAGATAAATGTCACTATTAAAAATAGAGAAATTTCGAAATGCAAATAAAATGTGCATTATTAAGAAAACTTAAAACAGGCGAATGCTTTCTATTAATCACGATTCCAATCGAATAAGTGTCAAATATGAGACAAATCGGCTGGTTCAACAAAAAAATATCCCCCTCTTGCCAAATGTTACTTATTTTTCATATCTTTTGTAAGATAAATGTCACTATTAAAAATAGAGAAATTTCGAAATGCAAATAAAATGTGCATTATTAAGAAAACTTAAAAACAGGCGAATGCTTTCTATTAATCACGATTCCAATCGAATAAGTGTCAAATATGAGACAAATCGGCTGGTTCAACAAAAAAATATCCCCCTCTTGCCAAATGTTACTAATTTTTCATATCTTTTGTAAGATAAATGTCACTATTAAAAATAGAGAAATTTCGAAATGCAAATAAAATGTGCATTATTAAGAAAACTTAAAACAGGCGAATGCTTTCTATTAATCACGATTCCAATCGAATAAGTGTCAAATATAAGACAAATCGGCTGGTTCAACAAAAAAAATATCCCCCTCTTGCCAAATCTTACTAATTTTTCAAATCTTTTGTAAGATAAATGTCACTATTAAAAATAGAGAAATTTCGAAATGCAAATAAAATGTGCATTATTAAGAAAACATAAAAAAGGCGAATGCTTTCTATTAATCACGATTCCAATCGAATAAGTGTCAAATATGAGACAAATCGGCTGGTTCAACAAAAAAATATCCCCCTCTTGCCAAATCTTACTAATTTTTCATATCTTTTGTAAGATAAATATTCTATAAAAAATAGAGAAATTTCGAAATGCAAATAAAATGTGCATTATTAAGAAAACTTAAAACAGGCGAATGCTTTCTATTAATCACGATTCCAATCGAATAAGTGTCAAATATGAGACAAATCGGCTGGTTCAACAAAAAAATATCCCCCTCTTGCCAAATGTTACTAATTTTTCATATCTTTTGTAAGATAAATATCACTATTAAAAATAGAGAAATTTCGAAATGCAAATAAAATGTGCATTATTAAGAAAACTTAAAACAGGCGAATGCTTTCTATTAATCACGATTCCAATCGAATAAGTGTCAAATATGAGACAAATCGGCTGGTTCAACAAAAAAATATCCCCCTCTTGCCAAATGTTACTAATTTTTCATATCTTTTGTAAGATAAATGTCACTATTAAAAATAGAGAAATTTCGAAATGCAAATAAAATGTGCATTATTAAGAAAACTTAAAACAGGCGAATGCTTTCTATTAATCACGATTCCAATCGAATAAGTGTCAAATATGAGACAAATCGGCTGGTTCAACAAAAAAATATCCCCCTCTTGCCAAATCTTACTAATTTTTCATATCTTTTGTAAGATAAATGTCACTATTAAAAATAGAGAAATTTCGAAATGCAAATAAAATGTGCATTATTAAGAAAACTTAAAACAGGCGAATGCTTTCTATTAATCACGATTCCAATCGAATAAGTGTCAAATATGAGACAAATCGGCTGGTTCAACAAAAAAATATCCCCCTCTTGCCAAATGTTACTAATGACCATATCTTTTTTAAGATAAATGTCACTATTAAAAATAGAGAAATTTCGAAATGCAAATAAAATGTGCATTCATTATCCCTAAAACCACTTAGTGAGGTTTATAAGTGCTTTGATTTGTAGGGAATTTATTAGGGGTTGGGGTTATTTATTAAATGTGAGACTAAAATTACAAGCTTTTGGGGTCTATTTATGATCAAGAGTATTTAGATTTAGTGTTTTTACTGCGTTATGGATGTGATATGTATCTGAATAAGTCAAACCAGTACTGAACTATAAGTCGATTGCACTGCTCTTAAAGCGTAGTTCATCAACTGTTCGCTCTCACTGCTTGAAAGCTGTTTAATTAAAGCAATAATAGCTGAATTCTTAGCCTAAGAGGAAGTCAAAGTTTCTATTTAAGCATATTGACTATCTTATTAATAAAAACACTTTGAAGTATTGGACTCAATTCTCTCTTGACTAACGAGCTATTATGTTTCACCGCCAGTTCCCTGAGTTGAAGATCTCTGCATAATCTGTTGCAAACATTTATAAACGAAACGGTATCTCTTACAAAGGTGTAAATCGTATCAAGAGAGTAATTGATTTCACTCTGCTATTTTACAACAACAACTTAAATTATATTTATAATTAAATGCAGAGAGCCTTATAGAATAATATTAAGTTTATTCATGCTTACGAGGCTTTGTTTAAATTCAACACTTTTATCTCGAAGTCTTGGTATAAGAGGCATAGCAACATAGAAGTTTATAACTAGAAAATCAAGGTATAAACAATGGCAATTCTTGGAGGTATTAGTGAGGATACTGGTTTAGAAACTTATCTTATTCATCCTCGCTCTATTAAGACAGAGCAGTATATTAAGTTCTTAGAGCAGCTGAGGGAGTAGTACTCTGAATAAGAGATTATACTATTCGTTGATAATCTTTCTGTTCATAAGACTAAAGAAACAAGGAAGAGTTATGAGCAACTTAGAATAACAATAGTGTTCAACGTACTTACAGTCCATAGTTTAATGGAATTGAGTTCTACTGGGGTATATTAAAAGGTCATTACAAGAAACTGCTATTATACCACTTGATGCCTGACCTACCTATCGATACAGTAGACTTTATTAAAAGCTAAGCGAAGAGAGTAGATAATTAATTAGCTTAAAAGTGTGCTAAAGAAGGGAGAGTGAATGTATATTAATAAGTTTTGTAGTTAAGTTAATGAATACATAAGTCACATTTAAAATTCTTTAGAGTGAGCTGGCTTCTCTTTCTTTTCTTTTACTTCTTGCTTCCCTCCTCCTAAGTTTGTTCTCTTGCTACCAGCTCCTGCATCTATGTTCATTTTTTTAATATGGTGGCTGAATATTAGAATAAAGTCTCTTGCTAACTTCATACTTTGTCTGCGACTTTCCCTCTCTGTGAAGCTTGCTCGATTCCTTCATCAAGAAGATGCCAGTACCAGATTATTCTAAAGAGTTAAGCTACAAATCTTACTTGAAATATAAGGGTGCTTCTGCAGCTCTGATAGCCAGCTCTCACTTATCTTGATCCCTTGTTTGTCCTTATCTTCTGAAGAGATGCTGTACCTTTTCTTATGAGATTCTTGAATAATTTCTTTCAAGTAATCACCTTTAATTGTTGCAAGTATGCCAAAGAAATAGTTTCTTTCAGGTAGTTTATTTGACAACTGCTTCTTAGTAGGCAGGTACAGCGAAACCTCTGGGTCATTCATAGCATCATCATATAAGTTAGTCAGCTGAGATTTCTGGATAGTTTGGAATCTCTGCAAACTTTACATCTTAAGTTTTCAATGCTTTCTTCTCTTCGCAGAGTATCGCTCTTAGAAATGAAATTTTAGTACCTTCCATCGTTGGCAGGAACAAACCAACTACATAATCAAGATTAGCTACTATGAATTCATTACCTTGCTGCACCAGGTAGCGATGCAAATCCTCCTTGCTTCTAAATCTTTGAATCAATTCTTGTGCTTGCACTCTTTTCATTGCATCATTCATTGACTCCATCTTGTTTACAGATCTAAGAAATGATATTCAAATTTAAGTTTATTGATTTCAATTATATACCTCTGTAAAACTTACTATTAAATATGGGCATCCTATAGGAGGTCAACCTCTAAGAAGGATATGGAGAAGGTTTTGAGAACTGGTTTCAAACTTGAGAGATTGATATCAATTTCTACTGTTATAGTTCCATATTTTTAAATTTAAATTGGTACGTACTTAATTAGGAGCAGCTCCTAAAATGCTAGTACTTAATTAGGAGCTTTAATTAATGCTAGTACTTAATTAGGAGCACCCTAATTTTAATCATAAAATGACAATATACCTCCTAAAGCAGTACGTACTTAATTAGGAGCACCTCCTAAATTGGTATGAGCTATAATTAACTTATTATTGAAAGTTAAAATGGTTAATTTCTCACCTATATTTAGAGCTGGTTAGTCTCTTAGCACTCATATATCTTCTCTAACTCTATTAAAACTTCCCTTGAAACTTGTAGGCTTGGAAAGCTCTCATATAAGCTCTCAGTAAAAGAGGCAGTTTTTTAATTTTAAATTCAAATTTAAATATGAGCGCTAACATTTTAAGAAAAACAACAGCACTTCCATCAAACTAAATGAGACTTACCTTTGGCAGCAATAAAAAGTGTGATAGCTGTGAGATGAACTCTCATAAAGAACTACCAGAGCTATCACTTGAGGTCTCTGTTATTAAAATAGAAATTAATAATAGAAAATAAATGGCAAATAAGTGTGTGGGAGACAGAGAGGAGGAGAAAGGTATTAATGATATTCCTATACAAACTGAAGAAATAGAAGTATACTTTTGTGAGCTGTGTGAGAGAGATTTTGCTCATAAATCAAGCTGGTATAGACATATGAAGGAGCATAGAGAAGCCAAGCCTACTGTATACTTAAAGCATGACAAAATCGATGGGAAGTATGATTGCTTTGAGTGCCATAAATAGTACTCTCATACAAGAGACTTGAAGAAACATCTTTTAAAAGCTCACAAAAAAGACATAGAAATTGAAAAGCATGAAGTTGAGTTGAAGCTTCTCAACAAAAGAAAATCGAGGGAATATTCTAAAGTGGCAGTGCCTGAATAAGCTAGTGAGTTAGAGTGCGTAAAGAAGGCACGCAACCAACTAACCTCTGAAATCACAAAAATCATGATCAAAATTCAATACAAGAAAATACCAGTTCTTGCGTAGATAGATTTAGATACTTCTCTTTAAAGTTATCTTATTCTAGAGGACTCCTTTGATAAGAAAGTTATCAATGATCATCAATATGCTTACAAGGTTTATCCTTTCAACTATCTCTTAAGTGATGATAAATATTAGATGGAGTTTACTAACGAGTATCAAGTACTCACTCAAGCAAAATTTAAAGAGTGTAAGTACTTAATCAAGCTAGATGCTGTTCTACTCGCCAAAGATCATGTTGCTTTCAGACTCCCACTCTATGAAATGACCCTCAGAGATTTCATTAGTGATCAAAGGAATCATAAGTAGCTTGCTTTGATAGCAACTTAAACCTTAGAAGGCATAAGAGAGTTACATAAGTTAGGCATTGTTCAAAGAGATTTGAAGCCTGAGAATATAATGATAAACTTTTCACCTGTAAGAGTGAAAGTTATTGACTTCAACAGAGCATTAAGAGTGGAAGTATCAAGGCTAGGAAGTGTAATGGGAACTCCTGGCTATTATCCAGAAAGAGAAGACTGGAGAGACGGAGACTTTCAATGGGATTTGTGGGCAATAGCAGCAAAAATAATAGAATGCGATATGCCACACAAAGATTATTACCCAACAAGGTGTGAAAAGGATGCGAAGCAAAGAATAAAGCAATTTATAGATAAAACAAGAGTATCTCAAGCAATGAGATAGGTGGCAGAGTTAGTAATAATCAAGCCAAACCCGCGATCAGACATATCGATAGAGTAAATACAATAGTGATTGAGTAAAATAAACTATAGACATGATCCAAAAGTGCATTTTGAGTGATTAAATTAAATACATTTCCTATATATTTCACATTAAAGCCTATTAATAACCCGAACCCCTAACAAATTCCCTACAAATCAAAGCACTTATAAACATCATTAAGGGGTTTTGAGTGCTCCTAAGCAAATAATGAATATTTAATAAATTATCGGAAGTTTCTATAAAGTACCGATGGTTGTTACAGTCCGATATATTATTCTTATATTATGATAATTAAAACATTTATACTTCTAATTAATAATGAAGTAAATTAAGGATCATAAGATAATAAAAGAATTAATTATTTTTTATAGATCTTTATTAATTTACAGATAATTAATTATAAACTGAACAAATTATAAATTAAATGTCAATAAATATCCCTAAAATTATTATTTTTTCCTGAACTTATAGTTTTTTTTATTTATTAATGAAAATAATACGTCGTTAAAACAATTTAAATGTTACAATAAATTATTAAATTGCAGCAACATCTTGTACTTTTTGAGAACTCTTAATGGTTAAAGTATGATTGAATTATAAAAGTTATATTATTTAGCTTAAAGTTTGAATAATACTGACATTTATATTGAAAATAAATTAAATTATGAAGGATACTTAATCTAATAATCTCCATAGTATTTATACATTTTGACATAATCAAATTCAGCAGATGAATAAGTCAAGAGGAGATAGATTTGAGTGTGTTAATGAGTCATTTAATATTTAAAATCTCTTTAAAAATATTTTTGGTATTAAATATACCTTTATAAATATATATATATTATGATCCATATTTAAGAATATTTGAAACAATTTTACTACATGTAATATATAAGATAATAAATGTGGGTAAGAATGTTGAAATAGGCTGATTACAAGACAATGCCAAGAAAACAAGCTTACTAGAAACCAACAACATTAGCCTAACTTATTCTATAATTTATGCTTTCAATGAATATCCTTTGTATGATATTTCGTTGTATAATATTGCCATAGCTATAAATTTAAGAAAATAGTTATAGTTTAACTATATATGAATAATATTCTTAAATATATTCTCATTTTCTGATGATAATTACGAGAATAATAAGTAAGTTAAAAACCAATGACCACCCCAAAAGGAACATATTGTACTTATTGCCTATGATATGAATTCTAAAATGTGTAAAGCATGTGATTTAAGAAGTCTAAAAATAGTCCTTTAAATTTTTATCATATATTCGACATTTAAAACTAAAGATATATAATCAACTAAAACGATAATAATAGAACTTCTTTTAATCTTTATATTTTGATAATTTGTTGCTCTTTTAATAAAATCCATCATAAATATTCGATAGTTCACTCTTTTATTTAACTCTCTTGTGATTTATAAAGAATCATATCCATTAACTAGCTTAAAAAATTTTATAAGTTATTTTAGGAATTAAATGGCTTCAATAATTTAAGTTTTATTTGTGATTGAAGTAACATTTACTTTATATGAAGTTTTAAATCATAAAACACTTAATTAAAACTTGTAATTTAAAAATTGTTATGAAACTATCAACTCATCGTGATATTTAAATTAACCAATTTAAGAAATCTACATAGTTTCCATTCATATTATAATAATAATAATTTATTGAAGTTTCTTAAGATTTTTGTTCCTATTCTCCAATACTAAAAGAATCCTTTAATTACCCTTTATCATATGACATCTATGAAATATATTGACATTCCCTTGTTGATACGTGTATATTTACATTTTATTATAGTAAATTTTGCTTTTTCTTAGCTGATTCCATGCCAGTATTTATTTCCTCTCAATTCTTAAACCTATAAAACCAATCTTCAACTCCAAAATCATTTGCAGGTGAATCATCTTTTAATTTATGAATCTTTGCAGGCTATCCATTGCCTAGATCATTGTAGGTCTATAGTTCAGCTATTTATGCTCATTTTCCTGGCTCTATAAGTAATATCAATTAAGATAATTATCATATGAATGATATATATTTTTAAGAAAATTGATATAGAGTCAACTTAGTACTCATTTAAGAATTTATAAGCACTGATTGTTAATAATAATCAGACCTTTTGTTATGACTTTTATCCTTAGGCACAGTGACTTGTCATCCTTATAGAAACTCATTGCTTTATTCTTTAACTTGAATATGTTATCATATATGTTGCTACATTCCTATGATAAGGAACTTTAACTTTAACTTTAATATTTAAAGAGTTCACTTACTTTGATTTGGGTTTTGATAGTTTCATTAATATTTAGAGTCATTTATATGTTATAACTCAACTAAACATTCTTGTATTTGGGAAACGTCACCCCTTTCTTCAATGATTCCTTAAAATGCTTAATATAACTAAGTTGCGCTTCCTTCAAATCTCTAAGTATGACTCTCAAATATATATATATTTAAAATATATAATATTTAAATAGCAATAATAAGTATTTCTTGTGATGATCATTCATAATGGTCTTTATTTAGTTGTACTCTCGTATATGATTTTAATTGTCTAAGACTCCAGCAATTAGTATTTCCTTCAGATGACTAAATTAAGCATATTTGTTGTTATCATACTCCCTTTTATCTTCAGTAAATCTCCACTATGGGTAAATATAAATGTGTTATCATAAATTTTATAAAGAATATAGTTCAACTACTTACATTATCCTCCTGGTTTTTGATTATTTATAAATTACTCTTTTATTAGAGACTATGTTTTTCTTGTCTAATATCTTTCCTATCAATTCATTTAAGGATTCTTTATTACAATAAACCACATTATCATTTAGTTTTGCGATTTAGACAATGAATTGATCAAGTATAGCCATCAGCTTCTTTACAATACTCATTTAGATGTTATGTGATTGTAACTGCTATCGCTTTTTTCGGCAATAACTACCCATATTACTAATAAGTCAGTAAATACAAAGATACTTACAGCTATGGTAACACTTAACAATTTAGTTAGTTTGATATTTTAGTTACTCTGTTTTTACAATTATGATAAGCAAAAGTTTAACTTGTTGGTATATTTTTTAATCTCTGTAATTTCCAAAGATGTTTTGGGTTGTAATAATAAATAATAGTGATTAATTCTGTAAATTAAGTCAAGAGACATAAGAGCTGGAAAGTGAAGAGATGATGAAGATGACTATTACAGAAGAAGATTACAGGGGTGCTTGATGAAGAAGCAAAGACAGTTGAGATGGTTCTAGAAGACATGATAATGATGCCAGCAGCATTGCCTCAATGATGATAAACAGCAATAAGCACAACAATATCTTGAACAGAGACTAGTGATTAACTCTTCGACTCCATTAATCGAGAGTCTCATTAATAAAAATAACGAAAACGCTTATTAAATACTATAAACCGTAATATATAATAATGATAATAAAATAGTAGCTTAAAGGAGAAGAGCAAATCAAAGGGCATTTTTAATTGGTGTATAAAAATAAATAATATAAAGCTGATACAATTAAATTAATACAAATCAAACTTAAAGCAATCTATAATCATGAAATTGTTTAAATATAGTGAAATATAATTAATAATTTATTAATAATAAATATAAATATGAGTAACATAATGGAAATTGTATATCTTAAAATAAATATTGTCCTCTCTCAAATCTTCAGTATATTTAGCACCAACTGTATGTGTAAATGTATTTTTGTCTATTTTTGTACTTTTTCTGAGTATCAGTTTTTACCTACCGCCTCTCTTACCAGGTACCACACCTATAAAATACAATTTTAGATATAATTTTTGTAACTTACATTTTAAATGAATAACACAGAGGTTTATGTTTAGACATTTTTACAAATTCTCATATTCTTAATTATTTATTAAAAATTTATTAATTTCTAAGAAATTCATCAAAAATAAACATTTAAACAAGGAATCAATAATTAAATAAAGCATTATTTATTAATTATATTTAAAATTTCCTAATTATTAATATTCTTTAATTCTTGATTTGCAATTGAGTATTTTAAATTTGTTAAAGAAAAATCTACTTATAAATATAGTAAATTACAATATATAAGAGAGAATCAGTATAATTTCATAATCTCATCTAATATAAAAATATGCTTATATGAATTGTACAATTTTATAATTTTTTTATTGTAATAAACCCCATAGAATTAAAATGTTTGGAAAATCGAGCATATAAAGAAATAAACAAACCTTAAATTTAAATTATGCTTAATAGATTGTAAAATTTATCAATTCTAGCAATGAATTAAAGTTATCAATAATTTTAATGAATAAACTAACAATATTGTAAATCTGTTAAATACTAACACTGCTTCTCTAAATATTTTTTAGAAATATAAGAAAATTAAATAATTTGGGAGGATAAATTCCTTGCTTCTTATGGTGATATTGACGATGTCAAGATATATATTCTTTCAAAATTAGAGTTAAGATATTTCCCATCATTTAAACCATGATATTCATTTCGATATGTCTGCATTAAATATTTTATCAAAAACTCTAAAAAACTCTAACAAATTAAATTTGTACACCAATATATTTTTCCTATTTTATTCTATACTATTGTTCTAGAAAAAAAAACTATCTATTGAGGAATAAATTTATATAAATAGTTATCTTTGATATGATAACTCATTGAGATGAACATAGATGCAGGAGCTGGCACTAAGAGAAGAAACATTGGATCAAGCAAGCCTTAAGATGAAGAAAAGAAAGAGAAGCCAAATCCCTTTACAGGCAAATTTAATATGTGAAATTATTAATTCGCTTAAATCTAAAACTTATTTATATACACAAAATTTATCTTCTCTTGCGCATACTTTAGCTTTATCATCGCTGACTCTCTTAACAGCACTCTTAATAAAATCGACTGTATCAATCTTTAAATCATGCATTAGATGGTAGAGTAGCAATTTCTTATAACGGTATTTCAATAACCGCAATATAATTAAATTCCATTGAACTAAGGGCTGTAAGGAACATTAAATACAGGTGTTCTATTTAGCCTTTCATATTCTATCCTTGAGTCTTAAGTTTTATGAACTGACAAGTTATCAAGGAATAGAATAATCTCTTAGTCAGCGTACTTATCTCTGAGTTATTTTCAAGAACTTTATATATTATTCAGTCTTTATATAACGAGGGTGAATAACATAATTCTCGAGGACACTATCTTCACTTATTCCATCATGAATAGCATGAGTTTACACCTTAACCTTTTAGTCATAAACTTTTATATTACTATACCTCTTGTACCAAGACTTGATATAAAGGTATTGAATGTAAATACAGCTTCATCAGCGTGTATGAACTTTATATTATGCTCTTAAGACCTCTGCATTTAATCGAATATATAATTTAAATTATCCTTATAAAATGGAACATTAAAGTCAATCACTCTCTTAATGCGATTGACTGTCTTGTAAGATATTCCGTTCTTTTTATATATGTTTGCTATAGATTAAGCAGAGATGTGAAGCTCAGGAAATTGGCGATGAAACATCACAGCTCTCTAGGCCAGAGAGAAGTGAGCCCAGTATTTAAGAGTCTTATCATTAATAAGATAGTCAATATGATGCTGCTAAAATTTTAAGGGTCTCTTAGGCTTAGAATCAAAATTTTTCTGAAATAAAGTAATATTTAATTTCAAGATATATCAATTTAATATAGAATGAAAATAATGAAAAATTTTAAAGACCTATACTAAAGCAGGGTTAATACATACGGGCGCTAGTTACGATATGGAGCCATAACCTAAAAAATTAGGAGCAAAGTCTTTGCTAGTTATCGTTAAACATTTATTATTTTAGGCGTCCCGTACTATAAAGTTTAAAAATACTTCAGTTAACTTGATCCTTCAGATTATTAAACTCATTCATCAAAGTCTAAGAAGCATGAAGCTCTCTCTGATACATTTGTTCATTATATTGTTTAGGCATCTACAATGGAGAGGTAAAATGGACTCTTTTTTGAGTCTAGAGTTATTTAGTAAAATAGAGAGTTTCCTGAATATAAACTGTCAGCCTCCCAACTGATGAGAATATACTCAAATCACAAGATAAAATATAAAGAGATGAAGTCTAAGAAGAGAATGACTCCAGTTTACGCTTAAAGTCTTATAATCCCTAGGATGACATGCTTTAGAGACTGACTAGTCTGGCAGACCAACACCAAAAATCATATAAAACCCCATAAATCAATTTTGAAGTGAGGATTGGAGTTAAGAACAATTTAGATTAAGAATTAATTATAATTGGACAATATCATAAATAATTAGGCTAAAATCAAATTTAAACACCCTGATTGGATTATTTTATAAGGACAACTAATTGAGCCAATAGTTTTAATAATTAGCCCAAACATTTTAATTAAACGCCAATAATAATTAATTTTTAATTTAATTGTTTTTAATCTCAATTCTCATGCCTTAATTGATCTATCGGGTTTTACATTGATGAAGTGATTTTTAAGCCATTCTAGGCAAACATTAAATATTGGGCCCTTCCATACAACAACTGTCAGCAGAGCAAGCATGAAATTACTTTAAAACATTTGCAGCAATAGTTGGCATAAGTGAGAGAATAGGTCTGGAAGGGTATATGATTAAACCAATATTTATAAATACCAATGATTGTGTAGACATGCTCGAGTACCTAAAAGTGAGGAACTAAAATCCAGGGGGTGATTATATTTTTGGACAATTTGAGTGTCCATCACACTCAGTCTGTGTAGAATCAAATTAGTGCCTATGGTTGGGAGTGCATCTTCAATGCTCCTATAGCTCAGAGTATCACTGTATATAAGAAGTGTTCTCTAAAGTAAAGCATCACTATAAAACATAGCTGGTGTACAAAGACTTTTGTTATAATTAGGCGCAGCATGTTGGATTGATAAAGAATGCGATAGAGAGTGTCGATAAGCAAATCATTTAGAGGATATAGGTAGGCACTTAAGAATTATGTTAGGTGTAATAGAGAGTAGACATGATAATATTTAATTAAATTATATAATTTCATTCATTACATTTCCTCGTCTCCCATACGGTGCTTAAGACGAACATCTTTCACATCATCGTCTTCCTCCCTCATCATGATATTCTGTGGTCCATGTCTTTCCGTTGTCTTTTTAAATTTCTCAAAGATCTGGGATATTTCATGATACTATCTTTACTTTCTTTGAGCTCGAGGCTTAGATTTGAATTTTAATAGTGACAGTGCTTTGCCCTTGGTCTCTAAAATAATTAAATTATTATGCATGCTACTTACTTGGGAAGAAAGGCTCGCTCTCGAGCTTCTTGAATATGTCTTCCCTTATATAAAGTTGGTCTTGCTTGTCCTCTTCAGCTTCCTTAACGCACCTAATCCTATTCGCATGCTTAATAAGCTCACTGATGTAGTTTGGCCATGGGTTGCCGAGGACACCGTGCATGTACTTTCTGTCAGGTAGGACTCTCTAGTTGTCATAATGGTTCATGAATCTCATGATTTGAGTGTCTTCCTTAATCTAATCGAAGATATTTTTCACAGAGAGCTCCTTATAGTATGGCACATTGAATGCCTAAACATCAGCACTCTTAAGTAGTTTTTTTTCCAACAAGAAAGTCTTTAATAAATATCAATGATATTTAGTTATTAGGCGGGAGGTAATATCCCTCTATAAGAATTATATATAATGATAAAATTACTATTATATCTCAAGAAAGGGATCCAGTTTTTCTTGGACCTAAACTTTTGATAGAGCTCTCTCGTGTCATATGTTCTCACTTGGTTACTCTTCATTTTCTGTTAGACCTAAATAATTGATTATTCAATTACAATTCGATAAGTATTTCTGATTATATAAAATATTACTAATTAAAGACTATGTCTATTAAGCTGAAATTCAATAAAGTCTTGTTAAATTTATTTTGATCAGAATTAATAAATCAAATTTATAAAATCAATTGTTTTTATTGTATTGAATTATTCAATTTAGCTTAATAAGTGTGAATAGGCAATAGACTTACTTAAAATTATTTTTGAAATTTTGTGATCATGATATTTATCTATTACTAGAAACTTTAAGTAATACAAATAGACTAAATATCAAATTTAGTTAATTATATTGATCTTTTTTACATAAAAAACTAAATTATATAATTTTTTTGCTATCACATTTCTAATTAAAATGTTTGGGGTATATTTGAAAATAGTGCAAACTATTATAAAATAATTAAATTATTATAAAATTATATGAAAAATGGACCCCACTTTAGACATGACTTTTTATGTCTTAAGATTTTGTTTAAATAGTCTTTATTTACTTTCATTAACAATTAATATAATAGTGATGTCTCAATTATATATGAAATGGTTTTATGTCACAACTCGAACTTATCATCATTTTTATCGTTTTAATGTATATCATTCTTGACCTTCACTAGATATATGATATTATGAATAGTATTTTAAATTATAACATGATAAACTTTTTTAATAAAAAATATAATAATAAATTAATTATTTATTACTAAAAGTAAAATAAGAAAATGAAAGGACTACTTATGGATTACTATGAGGCTTAAACAGCTTTATATAAATATAGTAAAATTAAAAAATATACAATGCCTTTTTCCTTTCAAAAAAGGCAACAAATTGCTCATTTTTTAAAAATAAAATATTTAACTTAATGTAGAAAACTTAGCTATAAGACCTTGATTATAATTTTTTGTAAGATAATTTAATAATTTATACATAATTTAAAAGATGCTAGGCAAGAGAAATAAGTTACCAGCAATAAATGAGCTGAACGATTGGATTGCAACACTGCAATAAATCCTATGAGACACCTGAGTCCTTGAGAACACACATACATAAAAAGCATTAGGAGGAACATAAGCTTACCAGAGACTGGGAGAAGAAAATGTAGAAACCATGTGTTTACTGCTCGAAAGGGTTTGATAGGAGCAATAACTGTACTCGCCATATTTCTAAATGTAAACTAAAACCAGAAGACATCAACATTATGAAAGACAATCTTAGGCTAGAGAAAAAGAATGGAATTTAGAAAGGCGACTAAATTGTAAAAATAAGAATATACAAAGACTATAAGCTTATAGCGATAAAGAAAAAGGTTAAATCTATCACAAAACGGATCTTAACTAATCCAGTCCAGTTTAAAGGGGATGCTGTCATAGACATCAGGATGTGGGAGATGATTGCCGAGGACTGTTTGAGCAGATATGGAATATTTTACGATGTAGTAATGATGGACCCTGCATTTAGAATTAAACAAGCTCTGCCTTACGAAACAATATCGGATTAACAGTTTTTGGATGTGCCTATCCACCTTGTACAAACAAAGAGGTATTCTCATTATATGTGTCGAGAAACTAAAAGAGGGAACTGGCTTAGAAATTCATTAAGAAGCACGGATATGAGAAAGTGGACGAAGGAATGTGGCTAAAACTTACTAAAACAGGAAAGATACACTGCGGCTGGGAGTTTACACTGCGCACTGCTTCAAAAAGTTCATCATAGCTAAGAAAGGCAATGTAGACCATAAAGTTTCCTATCACAGAGCAGAGAATGTCATTGTAGCTCCGGTTAGAGAGCATTCCGAAAAGCCAGAAGAAATCTACGGTTTTGTGCAAAAAATTAGTCCTGATATGAAAAATCTTGAAATATTCGCTAAAATGCACAATGTGAGAGAAGGATGGACCTCATTTAGAAGCGAACTGGTTGAAATGAGACAATGATCTTATTTATCAATACCTTTATATACAAATTACTTTATTATTCATATAACATCTTCAGTTTTCAAGAAATATTTCATTAATTAAAATGCTATCTCTTTAAATCAAATACTAATAGACAGTGAGACTTCACAGTTGCTGGAGATTTATGGAGTAGCCTTGCTATAGACGTATAATTCAGAACAGGCTTTAGTTATTTACTATATTCATCACCTCCATATAGCAACTTAAACAATAAATCCATATACTCACTGTCATAAACTGACCCCAAACCTCGCATATACTCACTTAAATTACTAATATTTAAACATTAAACCCCTACATAAACCCTATTAAAACCCTAATAAAGTATGCACTAATAGTCTACTTTTATCAATCAAAAACTCAATCAAACTACTGAAAGGGTTGTGGAGTTTTTATTTCAAAGTACTCAAAATTACCATATTTGATCAATTTTGAAGCAAATTAAAAATCATGAAAAAGAGATTTAACATTTAAGATTAAGGGTCCCAAATCTATATCTACTTTTTCGTGTCTATACAGACCCTTTGACAACTCATCCAAGTATGGGAAGCTACAGATCATAGTCTTTTGAGCTCCTCGATTATTTTTTTCATCAAATATAATTAATTTAGCTTAATTTCATTTCTACGTTTCTTTATTTTTTTTTTACTTTTATTATTATTAGTATTTTTCTTTTAACTTTATTTTTTTACGCCTTTTTATTTTTTTGTATTTTAATTTTCTCTTTTTTATTAATTGCTTTAATTATAAATTTTTATTCGATTTTTAGATAATTTAACATTAATGATTATTTTTTTTATAATTTCTTTCACTATTTCATAAGTTTTATTACGTTTTCTTTTAATAAGTTTTTTTGTTCCTTTTTTCACATTATAGTTTTATTATCCCTATATTTAATTCAATTATAATTAAGTTTTTAATTAAATTTTCCATTCCAATATGTGTTTTTATTTTAATAATTTATTATTATTATTTATTAATTTAACATAAGAACATTAAATATTTATATTATATACAGATTATTATTGAAAACTACAATGTCTTTATCAGATTAAATAATAAGTTGGATCAAAATTTATCAATAATTTATTGCTTTTTTTTATTTATTTAAAATTATGATGTTTCAAGATAACATAGAGGCATTTCTTTACATATAACTACAGCTTAAATTTAAATTAAATATGACTTAAATAAAGAATAGTCTTGTATATGATTGCTAGAATAAAACTTTTATTTTTCTGAAATAGAAAATTTGTATATTTATATATTATTATTATTACTATTATTAATATTATTATCTATTCTTCTTTTTAAATATAACTAAAACATAAAAAAATATTATTAAAAACTTTTATTATTTCAAAATATAAATGAATTTAATTGATTCATGTATCAATTTCTGAATATTACGACGTTATATAATGATAATTTTTTTTTAAAAAAAAAATATAAGCAAAGTCAAATGTGTAAACATATGGTATTAATGCTAGAAGAATAAGGTAATTCAATAAGTGAATATTGAAAATTGTAATTCTATTATAAATTAATAAATATAAACAGAACCATATTTATTTTCTCATGAATATACTTAAATTTATTTAATTTAGTTCTATGAGATATCAAGGATAAATTATAAATTTGTATAACGCTCTCTTAAATAATAATGTTAGAAACTGAAAATTAGACAAAATTAACTGTTTACAGTAATTATGCAGATATTTTAGAATATTAGTCAGTAACTATAGGTAAATTAAAATTCTAGAGATCAAAATTTCTAGACATTATGCATTAATCTATTAAATAGTGAGATATATTAAATACATCTTTTTTAAACCTTTTTTTAGTTAGTAGGTATTGCATGTTTAATTAGTCTACAGGGTCTGCTGGTTGACTGGCGAACTCTGCACTGCCAGTATATTCGGTGGTTCTGTATGTTATTCACGATATCGTTGAGAGAGTATTTAACATTGATATCGACGATAGAAAGATCTTGCTTTAATCAGTTTAAGAAGTCTTCTACTACATCATGAGTCTCAATACTGTAGTCTGATCTAGTTGTTGATTTGCTTGCTGCTTACATTGTCAACATCGTTACTAGTGAAGGTTCCAGTTCCGTGCATCTTATTGAATTGCCACTCATCACTTAAGTCTCAATCCCATCTTGAAGTAGAAGTACTTGGCACTTCCGAGCCAACTTTGCGTCTTGTGCAGCAGAGTAGGTTGGCTTGTTCGAGGGGGCCATGTTCCTAGCACCTCACTTCATCAGCACCTGAACTTTTTAGAGATGTTCCATATTCCTTCTTCGCTCACTAATTAATAATTATTTTAGAATATTATCTGGCATTATTAAATAAATAATACAATTACACCATTTTATACTTATATAATGACAGTGTTTTTAATATTTACGAAAGGATATTAATTAATTTATTAGGAAATATTCAAGATATAGAAAACTAACTTGCTTTTATCTACTTATACTTAGTTTTAATGTTAAATAGAATATCCTTAACAATTCACTAATAATAGTGCTATCATCAAGATGCAAGTAAAATATTTATATTCTATTTCAGGCAAATGAGACTTATCAATTGTTTATAAACATAAAAATCGTTGACTGGATGATAGATTATCTCAGTTTATACTATTACATTCGTATTCGTCTCAACAACTGCAATATTTTCATTGAGATATTAATAAAATAAATCAGATTATGCTGACAGAGGTTAAATTAAATATTTTTATTTATGAATATTTGATTTATACCAGTTAATACTTAAAGAAAATGAGTGCTTAACAAATGACCAGTAGCATTACTGTTAAGATATAGCAGATCATGTATTAGTCTACATTGAAATTATATTGGTAAAACCTTTAAGCAACCCTACTTTATTTAAACAATTATAAATGAGAAGCTATGATATCATTTAGATTATTATATTTTTAATACGATTAAAATGAATTGATTCATCAGAGATTGGATTAGATAAGACATATGTATGTATGAATATATATAATGGCAATAACTGCATACGGATAAGGATAATCACTCCAGTTATTTAGATTTAGCATTGCTATAGAAATTATTTGTATTTCAATAATATATATTGTAATAGATTCATATCTATATCTCATTAACCCACTAGTTTTGTAATGTTGATTAGCATCTTGTCTTTTTATATCTCTAGTTTATAAGAGTGTTTCTTCCTCTGCTCGTTCTTCCTCTTCATTAGTTTATTCACTTCTTTAAGTTGCTTTGTTTTTTACGCTTATCTCTACTGTACTTCTTCTAGTGTATTGGAATGATAAATTCTTCATATGTTATCCTTGATTATGATAGAGTCTTGAATCACTTTTCATAAGTCTATATTTATCTAAATGAATTTATAATAAGTTTTGTCTGGAATATCCGCCTTATTAGAACAGTAATTTAAGTTGATATTGAACCATTTTTGTGATTGATTTCAACATATTACTACTACCAATATACCTAGGGGGATTATCTGATTGTTTATAAGAAAGATTAAGAATAAAGATTGGATCAATTTTTAATGCGACTCTTGATGTCCTAGTTTGTTTTTTTCTTCATTAGTGAAAAGATAGTTTGGCTTTAATCAAGAACAAGTATGTTTTGCATATTTTGGAAGTCGGTCTGTTCTATTTGTTTTATAATTTAGCATAACTGAGTTTAAGCCACTTCAAGAAGTTAATTCTGACTCTCTTCTTGCAGATATTTGTTTACATGTTTCTATCGTGGAATTTTACATAGCTCTTCTGCTTAGTGCATAGTTGTCAATGGCTCTTGTATTAATATTTTTATCATATGAATGCTCCTTGAAATATTTTATACTTATTACTGTGAATTTGAATTAATATTATGATTAAATGGGATATATAAAATCACAACTAAAAGTAATAAGAATCTGATTAATATCCCCTTAAAATATTGATTTTTAGGTTCTTAATTTAGATAATCTTGCATTTTTTTCAAATAATCATATTCAACTATATGGTAAAACTAAATTGAACTTATCGTTATTCTCATCTTTCTTTTATAATTATGAAAAATAAATGGAAATGTTTTTAGATAAAATGAAAATAAATTTAAATAATAAGTATTAGTATAGGCAATTACATAAATGGAATCCAGGAACAGCTTTATCATCATTCTAGTATCCTTCATACTTTGCTCCAACGTGCAACATCTACTTTTTTGTTCCCATCTTTTTCCAGTGTCTCTCGAGCTCTCGGACTACTGACTTCGCCACTCCTGCTGGTAAATATTGCTGAAATAAAAAACTTTTAGATATGTTTTTTGTAACTTACAAATTTTAGTGAATGACTAGCTGCTTCAAGAACACCATACCATCTTAAGTTTCTATATTTATCTATTAATTATTATTTATTAATTAAATTTTTCTTTTTAGAAATTATGGATATCTTAAAGCAGTGAAGCTCTCTTAAATATCAATTTTTTATAGCTAAGTATGATTATAAAAATAATTTAAGTAATTAAAAATACTACCAAACATTTTCTCCATCAGCAAAACACAATTAAACTGGAAAACTTAAAAATAAATTAAGCCGAAACATATCACATAGAGTAAAGATTAAATTATCTAAAAGTTGTATATATTCATATTTTTATATCATAAATTGAATTTTAATACATTAATTGTAATTAATTTAATGTTTTTTATTTAATGATTGATTATCTTCTTGAATGCAAGGAATTTTATTGTTATTTAATTATAATTATCTTAATAATTACTATTTAATAGAGTTCTTACCCACTTCCTTAAATTCGAAATTATAAGAAAAAATTTGTTGAGTTCAATGTGCAAATCTTTGACCATAATGTTATTTCTCCCATCTTCATCCCAATCTGATGCATCTTAGACCTCTAAGTGGAGCTTTATGATAACTAATTGGGTTAGTTGGTATCTAGAATGCCCTCATTTTCGTAGAGTAGTGTTTCATGATAGATTATTCATAAAATTATTAATTTTGGGCTAAGGCAGCGAGCAAACTCTAAGAAATCTAAGGTCTAAATATCTTACATAAAGAAAGTGATGTTGAAATGGGGGAGAGTCCAACTCACTAAGAATTGTTTCTTTTTTACTCAGGTTTATCAAATGGATTGTTGTTTCTCCAGTGAACATTTGGGGGAAAGGATCTTTTGCATTCATGTTGATGATTTCAACTTTAGTTAACTAATTAATGATATAACTCAAGTATGTTTCTGGATATGCTATGATCCAATTAGATTATAACATTAAATAGATAAATCTGATATCTCAGTTTGGAGGAATCTACTAATCCATTTTGAATGATTATACTAATGATAAAGAGAAGTTTGCAGATTTAGCTTGCATTTAAAGTCGTTGGGTATTTCGATATCATTTTAATTTAATAATAATTTAGTTGTATCCAGGCGAAATTAACAATTAATTAAGAATATGTAAATATTGGATGGTTATAAAAACATTCTCAATTCAAGGTGTAATTAAGTTATCTGAGTATTAAATATATATTCTTTAGTTTTTAATATTAAGTGTGGAGGCCTTGAATTAGATAAACATAAAACTCTTATTTATCTTTAAGCATTTAGACTTAGAAGTAGGCTTCAACCAGTATTGTCCCAAACATCTATTTTCATTTTAATCTTTATATCTTTGTAATTAGCTTCATCATAGTAGTGATATTCAGATCACATTATGTTTAATTGTCATTATAGTTATATTAATAATCTTTATAATTAATTTATGTCGATTACAATGTAACTACTTAAATTATAATTTTAATATTTGCTTTTTTTCTCAACTCTATTCTTATTCTATGGACTATCATCATTGTCCTTATCAATTCTTTCTGCATATTCTTAATGTCGTTTATTGCTACTAATAATCAGAAGCAACATATAATCTTATATATTTACACCTCTCATATTTTCTTTGTAAGTAATCTTCTTAACTAGTTAAAGAGATTTAAATCAAAATCTTATGAATATTTACTCATTTTAAATAGATCATTCTATAGAATGTATATTAGGTTTGGTAAATTAGTTAGACTAGTCATAGCTTCTGTAATATTCTGATAATTGCTGGTCTTTAATTGTAAGAAATTTGCATATTTTCCTTGCAAATATTAAGTTATTGGATTTATACATTTTATTATCTCTTCTACTTGGCTTATTATTTATTGCCAACTGAATCTTCTTTAAGTACTCATTCCATGTAAGTGTATAAGACAAAATTTTGACATTTATTAGTAATTTTAAAATTATTTCAACTTGTAACTTGCTTCTTTAAACAACTGTACAATTAACTATCAGTTACAAATAATTAAATTGGAGTTATTACATCAGATAAGTATGGCATATAATTTTGAGATTTATACATATCTCACGGTTCTTTCCTTCAACAGTTTCACTAACTCACACAATATAGCCTTACCTTTAATTATTATTTCTTATGAAAAACATTTGCAAGTGTAACTATAATAATTTAAGTAACAACAAGTTGATAAATACTACCTTCTCTGTATTTAATGTAATCAAATTTAAACATTGGCATATGGTCTATCTGAATCATGCTAATCACTAAATACTAACCAATTTAATAGCCCTTTTGAGTGCTTAACTAGTACCGTGGACTTATTCTTTTTTTTTCTGTATTCATTCGAAGTCATGTTAATATTTTTTAATTAAAATAAGTTATCTCAATAGCAAAATAGGTGTCACTGTTTTTTTAAGTTTTATTTACAAATCTTTTAAGTTTTAATTTTGATTAGAATCAAACCTACTATCATTCTTTGAGTTTATTAAAATTTTAACTATTATGGATATTTATTGATTTAAAATATTACACCTAATTTTACAATATATAAATACATACTGTAGTTATAGTTTTAACTCCCTGAAAATAATCTATAATCAAGTCAACTGAATGGTTTCATTCCACTCTTATTGTTGATAATTTAGGCTCTAGCGCTCACAATTTAATTAGTCTAGAAATAGCCTTACTTAATTCAAATTATCATCTTAAGTGCTTGAATATTCGATATATATATATATATATGATAAATAAAATTTAATAAGTTAAATTTTATTTGGAGGGGAATAGATTTTAAATAATCAAATTACCAATAAATTCATTAAAATATAATAATTATTATTTAGTGTTTTGATATGATTGTTAAATATCAATATCGCAAGTTGCATAATAGTAGGCAAATTACAATAAATTTATTGAAAAGTATAGAGGGGTTTAATAATTTTCAATATTTGTGAGACATAGACATTAATTTCTTTATTTTTATAAATGAAATTATATATAAATTGTTTGAATGGATTACATTAAGTTATATAACTCCACTTGCAATAGTTTAAATAAAAAAGGTTCGAATTTAATAAAGACATAAGGGTCAGTAATTAATTTTTTAACTGCTATTAAACAGTTAAAAATAAAATAAAAGAAAGAGGATATAGGCTAAATAAACAGCTGCCAAATATGATAGCTTTGAAGAGCTAAAGTAAATGTTCCATCTATCAAGGATGATGATTGTACTATAATCTTTACACAAACATTAACGATATAAGAAGTGATATTATTACTGATATTCATAAAAATTTATCCTAGTCAGCACATAAGTTCAGTAGTTATGCTTAGTATGAAAAACTTATCTATAAGTTTCAATAATAAAAATAGCAAATTAAACAGTTTGGAAAATCTTAGCCAAATGAGCAATTAAAGATACTCTATACGATTTTTAATAAAACTTTTATTCTTACGAATAGTTTTGGAGATGGGAGAGATTGCTGTATTTTTCCGACCAGTAATCGCTGTTTCCTACTCTAAGCTTGTAACCCCCATCTTATTTGGCTTCATTTATGACCTCAAAGGTAAGTATGCACAGGAATTTCTTCGATCTATTAACAATTTGCTCTTAAAATTGGGCCCATTAACAATTTGCTCAGGGGCTTACCAATTTTAGACAATAAAAAATGCGTAAACAAAATATTTAAGGAAAAAATATTTAAATACCAATAGACTTTAAGTTAATAATAATAGTTTTTAATATATTACCAATAATTAATTTAAAAAAAGTTATAAAAAATATGTATAGACTGGCTTTGAATCAAGCAATCTTTTAGAAAAATTAAGGTCTATAATTTTATCATTATGAAGTTTAGAGTGGTGAATAGAAAAATAATATCTCTAAATAGTTTGGAATTAATGTATCAATTTTTTAGTCATATGTTGACTCTGGTAGTATTTTGAACTGCTTCATTAAACATAACTGGGCATCTCTCTCTCCTGCTTTAAACTAATTAATCAAAGGAAATTATTTGGGTCTGGTTTGACTGGTTCTCTCAAATTTAATTATTAAATTTCATTTAATCTGAAAATTCTGTAACATTAATTTTTTTAATTCTTCAAAGTGAAAAAAGTAAATTAGATTTTAAAATCTAAATGTTAGATTGCAAAGTGAATCTTTACTTTTCATTTATAAAATAAAATAAGCTGATATTATTCATTCTGCTATAGAACAAATAACTATAAATCTTAATTTTAAATTATATACATTTTATTTAATTTAAAGTTCCTCATGCAATATTTATTTGTTTTACTAAATAATTCACGTTTCTTGCAAGTTATATTATTATTGTTCATAAAGTAATATCAACAATCGTTTATATCACCTTATTTGCTCGTCTTAACTGTACAAGAATCTATTTATAGAATTGAGTTTGATGTCCAAAAATCAAAGCATGAAACTATCTGATTTATCTATCTGCCTGGCTTAAGCCCCAGTATTAATTTCCATACAGCATCATATAATAATAATAATATTTAAAGAATTAATTTTTAAATTAATAAATGTAATTTGAATCTCTTAGTTTTTCATCTTCTTAAAAATATTAATTTTTTTTATTCACAGATCTTTAATTCATATAATTCCTTTAGTATAGAATTAATATTTTTGACGATTCTTTTAATTCATGATACATGTTCATGATTAAATTTGCATTAAATATCATTCACACTATTTAAATATTCAACTTCTTTTGTCTTAGTCATTGCTCTGAAATGCTTTATTAAGTGATTATTATTATAATACCACAGCAAACATCATTTGACTGATCTCTGTATAAACTATTTAATATAAATGGAATGCAATAAAACAGACATATTTATTAAGTAAGTTCCAATTTCATGAAGATATTCTCTTTAAATATAAAAAATAATAAACGAAATCTTCATAAATCTATGAAGAAGCTATTTTAAAACAGTTATAAGATTCTACTATAAAAATTACTTGCAGCCATTAACACATGTCAATTAGTCTTTTTCATGAATCATTTTAATTTGTGGAATGTCTTAGGACAGTAATATTTGAATGATCGGAAGAATATTCCAACTAATTTATATCAGTTTAAAATTAATTTAATTTATTTTTATGATTATGTTTTTATAATAAATCAAAATTGAGAAGAGCTTACAAAAGGTAGATCTGCTATCATGGGGATTAATTGCCCTTTCACGAATTAAATAAGCTAATGCATAAGATTGAATATCAGTAAAGAATATGTACTGGTGATTTATGTAAGTTATAATTTCGATCGATATATTGATGATAACATACAAAGACTTTATTAACGCTGTTCCTATAGAATAGAGAGATGAATACTTATCAAATGACAAATGGCAACGTCCATTGATTAAATCTAGATTTATTATGATAAATCTTTTAATTGAGATTATTAAACTGCGACCATGTTCTTGACATGAATAGTCATCTGTTTAACATTGCATCTATATATAATTAGTGTTAAATATTAATCAAATGATAATCTTATAAAACTGGAAAAACTGTCACATAATCTTGTTGAATTTATTTTAATATGATAATTTTAAACAAGTTTTTAAAACTTAACTCTCAACATAGGAAACGTTGAAAGTATACTATATTGATAATATTAAGAAGTTAATTGTTTGATTTATTCATTTCTCTTTAGATTCTTTGTAAATATAATTATGTTTCTAAATAAAGTCATGAATGGAATTAATAATTAGATTGATTCTTAAATCTTAAAGAGCCCTTTAATTATTCATAAATGATGTAAATTATCAAGGAAAAATTAAAGCTTATTTTTATAAATGAAATGATCTTCAAACAATTTGTATTAAAATGCTAAGATTAATCAAATATATTATAAATGTTTAATTATAAAAACATGTGATATGCCATTTTCACTGTTGAAATAATTAAATTTATTAGTATTGATTTTTTATTAGTGTAAAATAAAATTATTCATAAGTCATATCAATTAATTGCAAATGGTTTAAACAATTATATAATGACAAAAAAAATAATTAATTATAATTAGTATAAATTATATAAATCCTTGGAAGTACAAGAATATTAAAAAATAAAAAGAGACCATATAACTAGACTTATTTTTCATGATATTATTCTGTTAAATTGATCTATTATCAACAAAAATACAGTTGTTTAACAATAAATTTATCATAGAAAAGATAATTTAATGTAATTAATGATTTCATTGGTATTATAACAATAAATTCAGTAGCTTTATTGAATTAATATAAACAAAAAATAAGAATAGATAAAGTGAAGGAGTATTTTTACTAATCAACTAAAATAAAGTATGAAATTTATCCCACACACTTTAGATTAATTGTTTGATACTATTCAACCATATATTTAACTTGTAAGTCAAATACTTGTTCATTTATTTTATTGGTTATCTTTTTATCTTTTGTAGTCCTTATTTCCCATAGATTATCAACACAAAAAAATTGACAACAATAAAAAGCCAACAAAGTTTAAATATATAAATTATTTTTAAGGGGTAAAATTGTTTTTACTAGTTCATTAATTTTATATATTTCAAAATTTAAAGTGATATTTTAAATTATTACTTATAATATATTTAATTGTATTTCTGAATTTATTTTATTGTTAAATTAAATCTTTATATTATTGGGGATATCAAATTATAATATTTCTTAAAAAAGGAATCTTTTCAGACGATTCTTATAGTAATCCATTGTTTAATACTTTAAGAATATTAAAACCATTTATTTATATATTTTTTTAAGTCTTCATTTCTTTATTTTTTTAGTGAGGTACTTATATAAATATCTAGCTATTATATAATAAATAAATTAAGACCATTGGCTCAAATATTTATAGCTATTATTGATATAATTTTGTATTTATGGAGACAATTACACCCAAAATAATTAAATAAATAAGAAAGCACTACTAGAATTATGAAACTTAAAAAAGGTATACTTTGATAAAATTTAATTTATAGAGTATTGATTGTAATAACTGCATAAATATCAATCACAGCAATATTTCTTCTATTACTTCCATTAAAGACTTAAAAATTATAAAATGATGATATAAAAATAATTAAATATTAAGAGCCTTTTATATATTAAGTTATAAAACTGACTTTGATGTGACTGAAACTATCGATATGACATGTCATTAAGCCTTGAAACTGATTCCAGAGGTCTGAGCTTTCCTCGTTCTGTATCTATAGAATTAATTAGCGGCGGTTGTGAGCATTTCAATTATTGTTCTAAATAAATCTCAGCGCAGTAATAAAATCACAGTAAACTCTCAGTAAATTAAATATCCGATTTGGTGGTCTCCGGTATGTTGGCTCCATTTACTTTTAAATATTGTTAAATAATAATGATACAGTTAAATATACTTACCGGTAGACCACTAGACCACTAATTATATTAATATATTTATTAATAAATTAAATATTAAAATCTAATTCAGGTTATGACTAATGACTCGTATTTAGTAGCAGTTAAGATTACTAATAACTAATAGATTGATTTGTATTTCTTAAATGTCCTATTTTTATCTATTTTAACATTATCAATTATACAAGTTATTAATAGATAAAATATTAATTAAAAAAATAAATCACATCTTTCATAAAACCTCAAGATTCTATTAAGAATGGAAATAAGGGAAAATAAGGAGAAATTAAAAAAATAAAATGTGGTAAGTTATGGACTCATTATTATATTGTAGATTAAAATATTTAAGAAATGCCCAAAAATTAATATCAATAGATAAAAGATGGATTTCATTTTAAAGTATAATAATCCTTTTAAAGTTATATATATTACTGGAATAAATTTTTTTTTGAGATCGTATAATAATATTTAATAATATACAATTCTATTATTTCTATTTTAGCAATTAAATTTAATTATTTGTTCTTAACGACATTATTCAATACTAGACAAAAACATAGGGTTTAGTTGGAGAGTTTCGGATACATAAAATTAAAGTAATTATCACAACAAGATTGGAAACATATATTATAAAAAAATAATATTATTTTCTATTACAAATTTAAATTTAATTATAATAAAAAATAATTATCTAATTTAAAATTTTATATTTATAAAAAGTATAATAACCTAACTAATGGCCTTTATATTAAATGCAATAAAATATAATTAAAGAGTTTTCAGGTGTGACTCTAGGTATACAAAATTAGATTTCTGGATCTCTAATTAGCTAGAAAAGTCATTCTACTCATCTATGATATGGTGATGTCAACATGACCAAATACAACTCATAACTCTATAAAGTAACTGAGTCAAATTTTGATGATATATGAACAACTATTTTTCCAACCCTAAAATCCTTGGTCTCAATAGCAAGGACCCATGTCTCAAGGCATAGTAAGCCATTGGTGCCACAAAGGACTCAGCCAGCTTTAAGAAGCTCCTCTATCAGATGAGTAGTTTTTCAGATTCCAGAAATCACCAATGGCAAAGTGCTAGTCAAGTTTTGGCCAAGGGTATGGTTTTAATAGGAATTATCATAAGATTGGTGGTGGCGGCATGCAACGCTATGAAGGAGTTATCAAATTTAAATTATTTTAGCAAGTTTTAGAAATAAATATTAAAAATATACTATAGCTAATAGCAGAATAAACATGATCATTATTGTTTTTAATTTTTAAATAAAAGCCCTTATATTTCTAATGGTTACAAAAAAGTGGGCAAAAGTAGCAAATTTTTCAAACTTTTGCCCCACTTTTAATGATTTGCATTGAAGCAACGTTATAAGCATGAATATTTCTTATTCTTTTTAATTCTTTTTTCTATTTATATATTTTGTTTAGTGATGATAATAAAAAATTTTAAAATTGAATTAACTTTTTCTAACTTTTCTGATAGATATAAATATTAAACTATGTATTTAACTATCTTAAATATATAAATTAATATTGATCAAGGATTCAAGATCAGAAATTAAAAGAGCACAGAAATTATTCCAAATTAACCATCTTTTTAATCAAATTATACTGCTAAAATTAATCATCATCATATATCAACTATTGATAATAGTTTAAGATTATTTAAACTTACATATCAATAATATATTTTTAAAATGATGATTGAGACAAAACACGCTTACTTAATAATAGTATTTATAATTTATAATGGACATTTTTGATTCCTTAATAATTGTTAAATTTTATACATTAATAGATGTATTTTAATATTCAACTAGCAACTGTAATATATTTAATACATTTATTTCAACAACTTAAAAATTAAAAAAAATTATGATAAGTGGTCAGGTGCAAATTAAACTAAATAATTATATCATTTCTTTTCGAAGCATATTAATTTATTGTGTATTGATTGACCATCAATATAATGAAATGCCTCATAGTATACATCTACCTATAGTATTTTTATAGAGTGATATTTACACTCATTAAATAGATTTTGATTTAAAAACAAATAAATAAATTGCTTTTTTTATCCTCTCTTGGAAAACAGTTGATATAGTCGCCATCTTAAAATTTAACTTATTCACTTTTACATTGTTGCAAATTCTTTTGCAAATATGATCATCTCTCTTCACAAAAGTTAAATGCAAGGATATCTTTTTATTAATTTCCTTTATATAGCATTGTTTTAATGAGAATTTCAAATGCATTCTATCATTGCTCTTATATATTAATATTCAAATCAGGAATAACTATAAAATATAGAAGCTGATAACTATCTCGATTAAAGTATTGAAAAGCTGATGATTTACTAAATGCTTCAGACATTAAAATAAATATCAGTCTTGTAAACGAAGTGCACCATAAAATTCAGTGAATGGTAGCAATATGGTCGGTTATGAGATGAATTTGGGGAAATATTATTTACCTAATTGACTGTTTAAGTTATTAATTTATGCGTGCAGTATTGCATTTATTTTCCTTAGCTTTTATCTAATATTATACCATTGTTAATGTGATTTTATAATGGATATATGACTTGATTTACCAGTATTTGCTTTTTTTAATTTATTTTAGACATTAACTTTATTAAACTCGAGTCAAATTTTAAATTTAATCTTTAGTTTCGTATATATTTAAAAGCAACAAAGTAGAAAGTTTTAATCCACTTGACATTTATATTAATATCAATATTATTCGAGTCTTATATCTTACTAAATTAATTGTTCAAATCATTCTTATTGCTTAATATATTTAATAATTTTGAATGAATATGCTTGCATACACTATTGTTTCTTCCAGTAATTATAATTATTTTATTCATAAATGCTGTAATCCTTAGTGTGATGTCACAGCATCTCCTAACTATCTTAGAGAAGATGTTATTTATAAAATATGATGCAAGGTCACAATTATTGGACTTAATTATAAATAGATAAAGAGTTATTTCATTATGCTATAAATCCTTATTTTGTGTCAAATAAGCTTAAACATTGCTTTATTAATTGTTCTATTTCTAATCATTTAGAAAATTGTCTGTTTTTATTATATTATTAATAGTTTACTAAAAAATGTCTTCAAAATCTGGTTATTAAATGTGATAAATATGATTAGGTGTTTCATGGTTTTGTGTTATTCTTGATTTGATAGTTGCTACATCCAAAAATACTTACTATTAAAAGCAAAATTAAATTAAATAACATGTATAAATGTTAAATATAAGGAAATAAATAAATAAAAATTAAATTTACATGAATTTAAATACTGCTATATAAGTTGTATATAAATTAATTAAATATCAAGGAAACATTTAAAATTCTGTATGTAAAATTTTTTGTACTTCATAAAAACTTTATACAATTAAATAGATTTTCGAATTCGTAATATTGATATTCAAAACATTTCAAAAGCAACATAGCTAAATTTAATTTTAGTAATTAAAATATTTTATGCAGGACTATTCTACTATAATTAAAACTAATTATATAGATATTGAAACAATAACCTATAATTTTATATAAATAAACACAATAATTACTAGCTTATTTTAACAAGCTAAATTGTTCTTCAGACAAGTGATAATAAACTTTAAACTCTGTTTTATCTTCATTTTCTTGTAACTTGCTTCTCCCTCCCTATTTTGCCTTAATTGGACTTCTTTCTCTCGTTGTACTATTCCCTTTTGAAATCACTTGTCCTTTTACGAGTTGCAATTCTTTCATATTAAGCTTATTTAAAATACTCTTCCTATTCTGAGTACCTCTATGCTTCTTGAATGGACTAACATCCTTCCACTTCTTCGTTAAATGACTTAATCCTCTATTTCACTGAACTTACACTAAATTCCTGCAACTATTATTTACTTTCTAATATCCTGAAAATTACAAAATCAATTCATGTCTAGTAATAATGTAGATTATTTAAGATTTTTTATACGAAACCATGCTCAATTCTTCAACAGCAATAATGTAAAATCGTTTCTTTCTCTCTCTATGTCATATTATTAATATTTATTCAATCTTTCAAGTTTAAAAGCATGATATTTTCAAATTGATATTCAAGTAGCTTGCTACGAGGTTGACATCCAAAATGGGCAATTAAATAATATAAATCTATTTCTTTCTAAGATTTTTTTAATAAAAGTAATATAAATCAAAATAGGAATAATCAAAAAATAACTAAATATATGCAATAATAGACCAATACAACAGTTATTTTAGCTTGCGGGGAATAAGTTAAGCGACCATCGAATGAATGGATGCAACATTGTAATGCAAAGCAATAAACTGCACTTTAAACTAGTGCTTAGCTCTGTCCGTAGACGGGTATATAAAATAAGCTATATTAAGTTAGTTACTAAATGATAATCCAATCATATAGTTGAATACTTCATAATAAATAATTAACAAATCAAAGTCTTTCTCAAGGAATTTATGAGCAAATATCATATACCAAAATATAATATAATAAACTTTTAAAGCAAATATTCTGATTTAAATAGGTTAATGATACCAAATCGTAAGTAATCTCTGTTTAGAAAATAGTTATCTCAGCTTCACAATGATTATTAGTTCCATTAATAAGTAAATAAAAGTATAAATTTGAATAAAAATCTTTTATAAGCGCTCTATTTGTTTATAAGTTAATCCACCTTATAAAGAAGTTATCAAGTACTTTCATATTTGAGTTGTTAGGAACACACCTACTTCTCTATTAATAGTCTCTTTTAAATGCAATATACTTGACAACTACTGGTTGTAATATGACTGCTTAAATTTGCTTATTGTTTTAATTTTTGAAAATAATTTATCCTTAGCACTAATTCAACTTAGTTTAATCTTATAGAGTATAATTTAATTTTTATGAAGAATTTATTTATTTATACATTCAATACAACGAATGTTACAATTTGATAAAATTTAAATTCTCAACTTTAAAATCCTTTTTATATATAAATATCATATATTGTAAGAAATTGATTGAAAATTTTGCATTATATTGGATTAGTAAACAGAAAAATAGTTAAAAACATTTATATATAAATAAACTATATTATAGTCTAATTAATCGCATTATGACACTGTTATCAAAGGATTCTGATTGAAATTAGCATGTAAATAATAGCATAAAATTGTATTTTTAATTGCTCTATATACAAACTAAGAATGTAATTGAGTTTTAAGAACTGTTTTTTAAAAGTTTGAAATTAAATTAAAAGGATTTTTTTAATATTTTCATGTAATACTATTGTTAAAAAATAAAGGAATATAATTCAACGTAATATTAACTGACACGAATTTAATGAGTGGCTAACACTAATTTGATTTCTAAAACATTAGACTTTCATCTAATTTAATTAAATTTAAAATTTGAAATTAAGACTTATGTTTAATTATGAGTTTCAAAGTCTATTATAATAAATAAGATGAGACCATTAGACTTTGGTTTGAAATGTTAAAGATAAGTCTAATAATTGCGATATTTTTCAATCTAAGTGAATTGTTTTAAATAATAAATTAGTAATAATAAAAAATGAAAATGATCAAACGCAGAAGTTGACTGTGCACTCACATTAAATGTAAGTTACAAAAAATATATCTAAATATTTTATTTTTTAGTGGACCTCCTCAATCAAAACCCCAAAACTCCTTAATGAGGTTTATTATAGTGCTTTGATTTGTAGGGAATTCGTTAGGGGTTGAGGTTATTAATTAAATGGGAGACAAAAATAGCAAGCTTTTTCGTTACATTTATGATTAAGAGTATATAGATTTAGTGTTTAAACTGCGATATGGATGTGATATGTACAGTGAATAAGTCAAACCAGTACTGATCTATAAGTCTATTGCACTGCTCTTAAAGCTAAGTCAATCAACTGTTCGATCCCACTGTCTTATAGCAGTATAACTAAAGCAATAATAGCTGAATTCTATGCCTAAGAGGAAGTCAAAGTTTCTATAGAAGCATATTGACTAACTTAATAATGAGAAAACTTTGAAGTATTGGGCTCACTTCTCTCTCGACCAACGAGCTATTATGTTTCACCGCCAGTTCTCTGAGTTGAAAGTCTCTTCATAATCTGTTGCAAATATTTATTTAAAAAATGGCATTTCTTGCAAAGGTGTGAATCGTATCAAGAGAGTAATTGATTTCACTCTGCCATTTTACAACAATACCTTAAGTTATATTTATAATTAAATGCAGATAGTCTAATAGAATAATATTAAGTTTATTCATGCTGATGAGGCATGTTTATCTTCAACACTTTCATCTAGAAGTCTTGGTATAAGAGGCATAGCAATATAGAAGTATATGACTAAAAGGTCAAGGTATAAACAATTGCAATTCTTGGAGTAATTAGTGAGGATACTGGTTTAGAAACTTATGTTATTTATCCTCGCTCTATTAAGACAGAGCAGTATATAAAGTTTTTAGAACAGCTGAGAGAGAAGTACCCTGAATAAGAGATTATACTGTTTGTTGATAATCTTTCTGTTCATAAGACAAAAGAAACAAGGAAGAGTTATGATCAACTTAGAATAACTCCAGTGTTCAACATACCTAAGGTCCATTTTTTAATGCAATTGAGTTATACTGGGGTATATTAAAAGGCCATTACAAAAAACTGCTGCTCTACCAATTGATGCATGACCTACCTATCGATACAGTAGACTTTATTAAAAGCTCAGCGATTAGAGTAGATAACTTGTTGGCTTAAAAGTGTGCTAAAGAAGGGAGAGTGAATGTATAAAAATAAGTTTTGTAGTTAATTTAATGAATATACAAATCACATTTAAAATTCTTTAGAGGGAGCTGTCTTCTCTTTCTATTCTTCTACTTCTTGCTTCCCTCCTCCTAAGTTTCTTCTCTTGCTGCCAGCTCCTGCATCTATGTTCATTGACTCTGGTGGCTGAATATTTTAGTAAAGTCTCTTGCTAACTTCATACTTTTTCTGCGACTTTTGCTCTCTGTGAAGCTTGCTCTATTCTTTCATCAAGAAGATGAAAGTTCCAGAATTTTTTAAAGAGTTAAGCTACAAATCTACTAGATATTTAAGAGTGCTTCTGCAGCTCTGATAGCCAGCTCTCACTTATCTTGATCCCTTGTTTGTCCTTATCTTCTGAAGAGATGCTGTACCTTTTCTTATGGGATTTTTGAATGATTTCTTTCAAGTAATCATCGTTTAATTTTTGTAAGTATGGCAAAAACATAGTTTCTTTCAATTAGTTTATTTGACAACTACTTATTAGTAGGCAGGTACTGTGAAACTTCTGGGTCATTCATAGCATTATCATATAAATTAGTCACTGAGATTTCTGGATAGTTTGGAATCTCTGCAAATTTAACATATTAAGTTTTCAATGCTTTCTTCTCTTTGCAGAGTATCGCTCTTAGAAATGAAATATTTTAGTACCTTCCATCGTTGCCAGGAACAAACCAACTACATAATCAAGATTAGTTGTTATAAGTTCCTTACCTTGCTGCACTAGATAGTGATGCAAATCCTCCTTGCTTAAAATTTTTTAAATCAATTCTTGTGCTTGCACTCTTTTCATTGCATCATTCATTGACTCCATCTTGTTTACAGATCTAAGAAATGATATTCTAATTTAAGTTTGTTTATTTCAATTATTTACCTCTGTAAAATTTAATATTAAATATGGGCATCCTATAGGATGTCGACCTCTAAGAAGGATATGGAGAAGGTTTTGAGAACTTGTTTCAAACTTGAGAGATTGATATCAATTTCTACTGTAATAGTTCCATATTTTTAAAAATAAAATTTGTGCGTACATAATTAGGATCAGGTCCTAAAATGCTAGTTAATTAGGAGCACCTTAAATTGGTACGTACTATAATCAACTTATTATTGAAAGTTAAAATGCTTAATTTCTAACCCAGATTTAGAGCTCGATTGTCTCTTAGCACTCATATTTCTCCAATAATACTCTAGGCGTGCAAAGTTCTCATATAAGCTCTCAGTTATAGAGACAGTTATACAATTTTAAATTCAAATTTAAATATGAGCGCTAACATTAGCTGTGAGATGAACTCATATAAAGGACTACCATAGCTATCACTTGAGGTCTCTGTTATTAAAATAGAAATTAATAATAGAAAATAAATGGCAAGCAAGTGTGTGGGAGACAGAGAGGAGGAGAAAGATATCAATGAAACTCCTCTCCAAACTAAAGAAGTTGAAGTCTATTTTTGTGAGCTATGTGAGAGATATTTTGCTCACAATTCAAGCTGGTACAGAATATGAAGGAGCATAGAGAAGCCAAGCCCACTGTATACTTAAAGCATGATAAAATCGATGGAAAGTATGACTGCTTTGAGTGCCATAGGCAATACTCTCATACAAGAGACTTGAGAAGCATCTTTTAAAAGCTCACAAGAAAGAAATAGAAATTTAAAAGCGTTGAAGTTGAGCTAAAGCTTCTCAACAAAAGAAAAGCGAGGGAATATTCTAAGGTCTTAGTGCCTGAATAAGCTAGAGAGTTAGAGTATGTAAGGAAGGCACGCAACCAACTGACCTCTGAAATAACAAAAATAATGATCAAAATTCAATACCAAAAAAATACCAGTTCTTGCTTAAATTGACCTAGACATTTCATTTTAAAGCTACTTTATATTAGAAGACTCCTTTTATATGAAAGTTATCAATAATCATCAATACGCATACAAGGTGTATCCCTTCAACTATCTTTTTTGTGATGATAAATATTAGATAGAGTTTACAAATGAGTATCAAGTATTCACTTATCCAATTTTTAAAGAGTGTAGTTACTTAATCAAGCTAGATGCTGTTCTCCTTGCCAAGAATCATGTTGCTTTCAGACTCCCACTCTTTGAAATGACCCTAAGAGATTTCATAACAGATCAAAGCAATCATAAGTAAATTGGATAAATAGCAACTCAGACCATATAAAGTATTAAAGAGCTACACAAGTTAGGGTTTGTTCACAGAGATTTGAAGCCAGAAAATAAAATGATAAACTTTTCAACAGTAAGAGTAGCAATAATCGATTTCAACAGAGCTTAAAGAATGGAAGTATCAAGGCTTGGAACTGTAATGGGTACGCAAGGATACTATCCAGAAAGAGAAGACTGAAGAGATGGAGACTTTAAGTGGGATGTGTGGGCTTTAGCAGCAATAATAATAATAGAGTACCATATGACTCGGAAAGATTACTTCTCTACAAGGTGCGAGAAAGATGCTAAGTAAAGAATCAAGTAGTTTATAGACAAAACCAGAGTCTCTCAATCAATAAAACATATGGCAGAATCAAAAATAATAAAACCAAACTGAAGATCAGACATATCAATAGAGCAGATAGAGTTTTGGTTAAGCAAGATAAACTTTAGACCTTTCCCACATGATCCAAAAGTGCATTTTGAGTGATTAAATAAAATAAATTTACTAAATATTTCAGATTAAAACCTATTAATAACCCCAACCCCTAACAAATTCCCTACAAATCAAAGCACTTATATACCTCATAAAGGGGTTTTGGGGTTTTGAATCACTAGAGTTTCCTGCTTTAGCTCAAAAGTTTTGTGTTTTTTGCTGCTCATGAGTATTCGGGATGCCAACTAGCTTGGCGGCTCCGAGCCAATGGTGTCCTACAGCAGCCATTAAGTAGGTACCTGTTGGGAGTCGCGCCCTGGTAGCAGTTCTCGTGTTTATGATTTTGTTTATCTCATTCCCTATAGAGGCATTATAGTAATAATGCTCAAACCTTACCTTATGAGTGGGAAAGTGAGTTTGTGGTGGGATCCATGATGTTCCCTAATGTTTGATAATGAGTCATGTCATCGTGTGATCAATTATTATGGCGACCCCACATCTTCCTACAATTTACTTTTGACTATGTTCAAGGCCTACTCCTCCACCACCGATGCATTTTAGTTTGTGGAGTGCGAGCCAAGGATGCTGCTATCGACTCCTCAGAGAGACTCCTGGCTTCTCTTACCAATGGCAATGAGGCTGTCCAAACGCCTTTTAAAACATGTCTATTTTAGCAAGGAGTCATTGAGTTCAAGCTCATCTAAAATAAGCTGTTCAGTTGGCTCTTCCAGCAAGCGGGAGTAGTCATGCTAGCTAAACTAACTATGGATGTTGAGTAGTAAGGGGTTGATGTAAGGGATCTAGGAGGTTGTAGTGGATTTCTAAAGTAATATTATAAAGGGGTAGTAGCTTATAATAATTAATGTCAGTATCTAGTCATTTTGGTAGCTTTAGTAGAGATTCCTATACTACTACTACTAGTACTACTACCCCCATTTGTAAAACACTAATGCTACCAAATTTATTATAATAATTTTTAAGTCTATATAAATTTCTATCGTCACCCAAATCTTGTAAATAACTTCTTTGGGGTTTTATTATCCTTGCCTTTTTTTTTTATTAATGGTAATATGTGTGTGCTTTCAAAAGATACGATTAATTATTTGTAAATAAATATTTTTTAACAAAATAAATTATATATAAAATTTGGGAATATTAACAAAATTCAAATTATATTCTAAAATAAATAATATAATTTATTTTAAAGGATAGAGTAATTTAAATCTCCAAATTTATTAAATAATTAACAATTTAATAAAATTTATGAAGGATAGATAATTTATAATATATTATTATTTGAATTAATAATAATTAAGAAGCAAGTTGCCTCTCCCTCAGATGTTTCGCCCACAAGTAATTGTCATATTGCCTTAATGTATCTTGTTTTTATCTTCATAATGGCTACAGTGCTCAGTTGCATTCGATTTGTTAGTGCGTTTAAAGTTTTAGTCAGAAAAACTGAAGCTAAGATGTGTTGTTCTTTAGGATACCTTAAAAGCTAGTCTGAATAGCTTAAAAGAAATAGATTTAGAGTAGTATTCTCTTCTTTTCTGCTAAAAGCTGCTTATATTGCTAATAAGATTCAAGCGAAATTACCGATATTTAAGTAGTCAATCATCAAAATTAATAGAGATTATAACTAATTTATTAGTATTATTTAAATAAATTGACAAGCTAAATTTGAGTATATGTTTCATTATCAAGATAACTTAACTAATATATATATATATATATAAATAATTTAGTTCATCCAACTATTGTTAATTTAATAAATTGTATTCATATTTTATTGATGCATTTCTCTTAAGTAATTAAGTATTCTTTATATAAAAAACACAATTCATTTTGTAGAAACTATTCAAATTTAATTTCAAATATTCTATTCTTTTCACAATTAGTTATTACATTTATTAAATAATAATTTTAAATTATAATTGTTACTCATTGAATTATCTGTTGGAAAATTTAAGTAGTTATTTTTAGTCTCATAACCAATACCAATTCCTTCAATTTCAGTTGTTATATATCCTAAGCAATCAATGTCAAATAGAAGTTGCAAAATTTAAAGACTTTTTTGAATTCTCAGTCAGCTTGCAATTGTTTTGATAATATACTTGTTAATAATATTATGATGATTACTTCCTTTCTATATACCAATTTATTCCTCTCTTATGGCTATCCCAGGATAGACTGTTCGATGCTAACATTTATAGATCAACTGTTTCTTTGAAAACAATAATCTAATAAATATATTGAAATTAGTCTTCATGTATATTAATAATGATCTCTAATTGTAAATACTTTAAATTTAAAGTGTATATCTTGAATAAATTATTTAAATGAATCAAAACTCCTGAAGTTTTTTGATTGAATTTTTTATTGATAAAATTAGACTATTAGTGCATACTTTATTAGGGTTTTAATAGGGTTTATGTAGGGGTTTAATGTTTAAATATTAGTAATTTAAGTGAGTATATGCGAGGTTTGGGGTCAGTTTATGACAGTGAGTATATAGATTTATTGTTTAAGTTGCGATATGGATGTGATGAATATAGTGAATAACTCAAGCCTGTTCTGAATTATACATCTATAGCAAGGCTACTCCATAAATCTCCAGCAACTGTGAGGTCTCACTGTCTATTAGCATTGAATTTAAAGAGATAGCATCTTAATTCTAAGCCTAAGAGACCCTTAAAATTTTAGCAGCATCATATAGACTATCTTATTAATGATAAGACTCTTAAATACTTGGCTCATTTCTCTCTAGCCTATAGGGCTGTGATGTTTCATCGCCAATTTCCTGAGCTCCACAACTCTGCTTAATCTATTAATAACATATATAAAAAGAACGGAATATCTTACAAGACAGTCAATCGCATTTAGAGAGTGATTGACTTTAATGTTCCATTTTATAAGAATAGTTTAAATTATATTTTCGATTAAATGGAGAGGTCTTTAGAGCATAATATAAAGTTTATTCACGCTGATGAGGCAGTATTCACGATTAATACCATCATATCAAGGTCTTGGTACAAGAGGTACGGCAGCATTGAAGTATATGACTAAAAGGTTAAGGTTTAAACTCATGCTATTCTTGGTGGAATAAGTGAAGATAATGGGCTGGAGAATTATGCTATTCACCCTCGCTTTATAAGGCTGAATAATATATTAAGTTCCTACAATAATTTAGAGACAAGTAAGCTAACTAAGAAATAATTCTGTTCGTTGATAACTTGTCAGTCTTATAAAACTAAAGACACAAGAAATGAAAATGAAAGATTAAACATAACACCTGCGTTTAATGCTCTCTTCAGTGCTCAGTCCAATGGAATTGAATTATATTGGGGGATTATTGAAGGGCACTACAAGAAATTTCTACTTTATCACTTGATACACGACTTGAAGATAGATACAGTCGACTTTATTATGAATGCTGCTGAGAAAGTCAGTGATGATAAAGCTAAAGTGTGTGCAAGAGAAGGGAGATTTTGTACTTATAAATAAATTTTAGATTTAAACGAATGAATAAGTTCAAATATTAAATTGAACCATAAAGGGATTAGGCTTCTCTTTCTTTTCTTCCTCTTACGGCTTGATTGGGCCCATGTTCTTCTCTTAGTGCAAGCTCCTGTATCTATGTTCATTTCATCTGGCTTTTAAAAATCTTTTTTGAGTCTCTTTACTTAGTTCATGTTTTGCTTGAGACTTTCTCTATCAGTTTAATTTGCTGCATTCTTTCATCAAGTAAATAGCAGAGCCAGATTTTTCTATAAAGTTAGTCGTCTAAGCATACTTGAGATAAAAGGATGCTTTTGAAGTTCCTACAGTCACGTGTCTCTTATTTTGATTCCTTCCTTCTATTTCTCTCCGGGGGAGATGCTATAGCGTTTCTTGATAGCTTCTTAAATGACCTCAATTAAGTACTCAGGTTTCAAAGATCCTAGAACTCCAAAGAAGAAGTTTCTCTCTGGTAATTTATTAGAGAGTTGCAACTATGATGGTAGGTATAGAGCAACATCCTGATAACTCATAACATCATCATAGAGGTTTTTTACTGAGATTTCTGGGTAGTTAGAGATCTCAATCATCTTTATTCACTAGTCTTAAAAGCTTTTTTCTCTTCACTTAGTAAGGCTTTTAAGAATGAGATTTTAGTTCCCACTTAAGTTGGTAAGAAGAGTCCAACTGCTACAATTATATTTTTTAGAGATAAAAACTTACCCTACTTTACCAAGTATCTGTAGGGGTCCTCTTTACTTCTAAAATTTCCCTATTAAATTTTGAGATTGAATTATCTTCATTGCATTATTCATAGGCTACATCTTGCTTCCTCTTTCGAGAAAGGCTTAAGAAATTTATAATTATGGATATCCATTCTAAGTTTATTAAAATCTTACTAATAAATAGGGAGGACATAAAGGAGGTCAGCCTTGAAAAGGTATGAGAATAAGCCTAGAAGAAATTGTTCCAAGTTTCATAAATTGATCTTTGATCTTCATTTTTATCAAACTATCTCCATTAAATTTCTCCTAATAATGTTTGATTATTTTAGGGGGTCCTCAAAATTAAGTTCGAACTTTATAAGGAGTTAAATTTTAATGTTGAATCTTAATAATGGAGTATTTTAAATTTAAATATTTTTAATAACTATTCCTCCAAATTAAGTTCAAACTTGATTTGGAGGAACTCCTAAAGAAACAAAACTTCATTAGGAGAATTTTAATTCGCTAAATAGTAAAATATTCTCTTAAAGTATGTCAAAATATATTTTTTTAATGATGAATCAATGTTCTTCCCTCTCAGCAAAGATATTACCAGGACGTCTAATACTCTAGTATTATAGTCTACCTTGCTTGATTTTATCATTATATTAAAATATATCAGCAAACTTAAATGAGCGCTAACCTTTTGAGAAGAGCGGCATTACTTGGATCAAAGCAATAATAATTCCCATTCCAACAACCAAGAAAGTTGAGACCAGAGATGCTTCCACTCAGTGGAAAACTACTTATGATGCTTATACGATTCTAGCATTCATATTGAAATATAAATTTAGAATGAGATCATTCTGGAAGTCGCACAAGTTTAGGAGAAGGAGGTAAAAAAACCGCAATTGAACATTAAAATATACTTGCAAAAGTTTACTATGAATGCAAAGACTGCAATAAAGTTTTTCCTTACAAGTTAACTTATAAGAGGCATGTAAGAGATATACACAACTATATGCCTCGCCTATATCTCAAGCACTAAAAGAGAGATGGGAAGTATGTCTGTGAGTTCTGTGATAAGCAATAAGCCTCTTACAATAGACCTTAAAGTACACCTAAAGAAAAGGCACAATTAAAGTTTTGTCTTTATTCATGAACGTACTGGAGTAGATTCCTAATAAAAAAGAAGATCAAGAAGCCCAACAGAGTCTCTGAGGGTTGAAGTAAAGACGCAACTAAAGATGAAGAAAGCATATAAAAACTTTCTAGTCTCTGAGATCAATAAAACTATGGTAAAAAATGATGCCATTAAGATCCCAATCTTAGAATTATTGAGAAAGATTCTTGCATAGATAGCTATCTCACTCTAGAGAATAAAATAGAGAAGAGAGTTATCACTGATGACTTAGAGAAATTACTTAGATTTTCCAAAGAATGATTAAATAATCAAAATAAGTGATATTTAACTTATATTATTCATATAATATTAAAAAAAGTTATGCTTATTAAAATAGTCATAGGGAATAAATAGTTGTAATCAATGGTGAAATATGGTTTTAATTAATAGTAAAATCATTTTTAAGTTCTAAACTTATATTAAATCTTATCAATAAAGTAACCAATTAAAATTGTTTAAATGTATAATTATACTATGATTATTGGCTAAAGCTATTACTCTTAAATAATATAATTAGGTATAATAAAATGAAAGTTAATATTAATAAAAAGTAAAACTAATTTATTTATACAAGCTAAATCAAAAAAATAAATTTCGACTTCGCTCGTCAAATTAAATAATATTTCTAATAAATAATTATAAGAATTCTTAATTATTGATTATTAAATACTACTACTTAAATATTCAAAATTTCTCTAACTATTATGCCTATAAGATTTATTCTTTCAACTACATCCTTGCTTATGGCAAGTTCTTAGATGGAATTTGCTAACGAGTATTACTCTCTTTAAAAGGGATAGTTTTATGAGTGTGAGCATATCATACAGCTTGATACCATCTTACTTGCAGAAAATCATGTAGCATATAGACTTCCCCTCCTGGTATTGACTTACAGAGAATTTTTATCTGACAACAGATGCCAAAGAAAAATTGGCTAGATAGTACAGCAGATATTGTTGAGAATTGAAGAGCTACATAAAATTGATTACGTTCATAAAGACTTGAAGCCAGAAAATATTATGATGAACATTCAACCTCTTAAAGTTTGTATAATTGATTTCAACAGAGCTTTAAAGAGTTTAAGCGTTAGCACTCGGTAAGGTATTAGGACTCCTGAATATTTCCCTTGAGGACGGAGACACTGCATGGGATATATGGGTACTAACAGCAATAATAATAGAAGCGACATGCCAAGGAATGATTACTTTAGCTGCACGGGTGAAAAAGATTCTAAGCAAAGAATCAAACAATATCTCGATAAATATAAAATAATTGGAGGAGACCTTGATTACTAAGCTAAAATCAAGCCAACAAGGAAAATGAAGTAACGATAGAAACAATCAAACAACATCTAAAGAAGATAAAATTCAAAGAACTACCACATGACTCAAAACTTATGTTTGTGTGAAAATATTTGAAAGCTCGCTGATATACTCACTTAAATTATTAATATTTAAACATTAAACCCCTACATAAACCCTATTAAAACTCCAATAAAGTATGCACTAATTGTCTACTTTCATAAATAAAAAACTCAATCAAACAACTTCAAGGGGTTTAAAGCAACCATTCGATATAGTGAACACTTCTATAATTTATTCCTCAGAATGATTGCAAGAAGAAATTCAAAGTAACTTTCTCTATCATAATTATAGTTTTTCCTTTATTGATTGACCCTTTGAACACAGGCTTTGACATTTTCTTAGTCGACATTTTGAATCAGAGTACTCATTAAACATAATAAAATGATAAATATAGTTCTATTTAATCAGTTCTTTTTTATAAAATGAGTCCAAAATTCTTTACACTAATTGTTTAGATAATCTTTGTCCCATTATCTTGATTGTAGAATTGCTAAAGGCTTTTTATCTTTGGCTACTCTCTACTTTCCTAGATCCATTTGTTTCATCAGTTTATTTACCCTGCTAATCAAGTGGTGAGGATGAATAACCTCTTCAAGGCTTTAAATTTTATCATATCTTTATCAAGTTATCACATTTTGAAGTATTTCAAGGCAAGAATATCTTCTATATTTACTTATTGTTATGTATGCCTCATCCCTTTAAACGTTTACTGGTTTTAGTAATTGTTTGTAAAGATAACAGATGACAGAAATTGATGATTATTAGACTTCTAAGCAAAGACTAGCGGTAGGATCGAGAGTAAGTACAATGAACGAATACGACAGGAATTCCTTCAAATATTCCATTCTATAGTCTTCTTGTTGCATTTATTATCTTAAGCTACGTAGAGAAATGAAATTTGATTAGCCTCGCATCTATTATAATAATCAAGATTTTTTTAAAAAAAATGAATTTAAATTATAAATTAAATAGTTGTAATTACAAATAGTATTAGTACTTTTGAAAATGTATATCCAAAAAAAACAGTTTCATGTTCATCATATCGTCCATTTCATTCTCTAGGTCACTGACAATCATCAAATGTCTATTTTTCTCTGTCACTCTGCGAAGTCTACTTCTTCCACCACTGCCACTGTACTCAACTGGGACCCTTGTAAAAATAAAAAGTTAGATATGTTTTTAGTAACTTACTTATTTATTGAATGAACAGAGGCTCCATCAGCTGCAGCATTTCCATTTTTGATTATTTATTATTAATTTATTTATTTAATTCACTTTTATAGAAAAATATCAGGAATAGGCACAAATATCTTTCAATTCTTCACTATGTTTTATATAAAGTGGGACTCTTTGTAGCTCGAGAAGCATAAATGGCATTAATAGTAGTCACAATTATAAAAAATGAGTTTAATAAGTGAATTGTAGAAATCTTTAATATAAAATAATCTTAATTACTATTATGACAGTAAAATGAAGCGGGTTAATGATTCATACTGTGCTATCAAATATAAAACTATATTTCTAAAATAAAAATTATAAATAATTTCAAAAGCTAAATTGTATTTATAAGTTTTGAATATTTATTTCTAAAATTATCAAATTCAAAAAAATCATGATAAATGACAGCAATATATAGCAGCAATGGCAATATAACAGTGGAATAATAATTTCTTAATAATCAACATGATAATAACTATAAGAATTAACATATATTAATAAAATCAATGAAATTTAAGAGTATTTTAAATGCAAAATTAATTTTTAAAATATAGATAAATGCCGCTTACTATTCAAATTTTAAGCTTGATTTTACTGCTTTATTTCTATATATCATTGAACTTCAACTGCAATTAATAAAACGAAATCCTATTTATTTTTAATTTTTCTCTATAGACGCAGTATTTTGAGTTCTTGCACTTTTCTACAGTAAAATTTTATCATTGTACTATCATCTTTAACTAAAGGCTAGTCATTATAATTGATCTCTGAAATTTTAGGGTATCTGATGTCCAAATTACACAAAATTTATTGTAATAAGCTAATTAACTTACTGTTTTAATTAATCAAATTATGTATTTTATGAAATATCTGGACAGAAAATGCCTGTTATTCATTGAAATTATATGTTAAAAAAAACAAATTAATAAAATATTTCATTATTTTACGAGGGTGTTATCCAAGATTGATCGAAAAATATGAACAAAGAACAGTTGATAGATTGTCAGAAAAATACACACGTAATTATGGAGTTAAATACGAAGAATAATGGGAATGTGATAACCTTTTATTTTAGATCGTCATGTTTAATTGATATTGTTCCAACTACTGTTACTATTATTCATTCTCCTACCAATTATAGTTTAAATATAGATAAAATCTAACAAAATTATAAAAAGCCATGCTATACACAATTATAGTTGCTGGGGAAGGAGAAGAAATGAAAAATAAATCTTTAACTTTCCATTTTTTAAATATATTTAAATATTAATAAATAAATATTAAATTTTAATTTCAAGATCAATAATGATCAAGGTACTTATCATCAAGCTTCAACCTTTTAAAATGATTAATTTATATTTATGAATAATCATTAATTCAAATGGAATTTTGATAAATCAAAATTGATTTAGAATAATGTTCTATTAAGACAGTTTAACTACTTTATCTCCAATAGTTTTTATTAAGGAATTCTTTAAAATGCACCCTAACAATCCATTTGGATTTAATTATAATTCCATATGGAACTTAGAACTATATAATGAAATAATATAAATATGCTTAAAACTTAACTACAATAGATATTAATGTCCTTTAATCTATATTAATATAAAACTTAATTAATGTTCAAGCTTCAACGATTTCAAAGATTGAAGCTTGAGCAAATGTATGAATATTTTTATTTAACCTCAACTCTAAGTACTGTGTAAAATATAAGAAAATCATTCAATTAAAAGTGTGTTTTACATTGATAATTATAAATAAATAAAACCTAAAACACACTTAAGAAGCTAAGTATTGAAAATAAAATTCAGAATAAAACTATTATTCATTACTTTAAGAGGATTATTTGGAACATTAATAAGCTAGGTTTCATCAGTTAAGAAGAATTTAGCATAATAGTTGAGGAAGTCATTACAACTGCATACTTGCACATATTATCCCATATATCATTATTAGTAATTATGTTCATAAAAATGGAAAAAGGAAAGCCTGAGACACTTTATTCATTAATGACTACTATAAGTATATTCTTTCTGCTCGAATTATGGGCTGAAGCTAATTCTTAAGATAGCTTCTCCATATAAATAATGTCTAATAATACACAATTATTTAACCTTTAGTATAATTAGAGTAAAATACTATTGCTAGGGAGTATATCAATTTTCTAACATGGAATACAAGTCTAATAGTAACAACAATCAATTAATTGCTAGATCTCAGATTCAAATATCAAGTCTTTATTTATCTTCATTCAAAGCATTGATTTTTTTCATTGGCCACTTGTTAAAGCAAATGTAGAACATATTTACTTAGTATCAAATCTATTCGAGAGGCTAAGCTTTGAAAATAAACCACACATTTAATTTAGTTTAATATACAATGGTAATATTAAAATAACTCTCATAAATACGTTAAAATAATGGTCATATTAAATAACAGTTGTTAATACTAGTTAAGGGAGGTTATTTCTCAAACCATACATAAGATGATTAAAGCTATAGGTAGCTTTTTAAAATAATTTTAAAATAAAATAATCATAAATTTCAAACGCAATGAAAGCATTGTAATTAATAGAATCTTTCAAATATTTTTAAACAAACATGTTGAAATATAGCAATAGAGAATTAAATCAAAGTTAAACTTTCAAATATTTGAGCATATAAGATATCCGAATTAATATTGTAAGTAATTATAGATTATTTGTAATATCTACTTTTGAGAAATATTATAATATTAAATATTCTGATGGAATGAAATTCAATATCTTTAGTAACTTGAAGAAGATTATGTGCATCTGAAATGTGTCAAATTCTTAGGAATTTGGTTTATAATACTATAAATTGAAGAGTGTTTCTATAGTTTCCACATATTTTTAAGTGATAATTCAATTGCTAAACTTAAGAAGAAACTAGTGTTAACACCAAATCAATGTATTTGTGGTAGCTTTATTATTTTTTATTAATTTTAAGGCATTATTTATATCAATTAAATATAAATTAGCTTATAAGTTAATTAAGATGATATTTTATGCTTAATTTAGTGTAATAATCAATATTAAACCAATATTTATGCTTATTAATAAGTATGATTAATCAATAATCATTTTTATTTCAACAAAATCCTGAATGTTTAATCAAATTATAGATATTTATATTTTTCCATATAAGAAGAGGATATCGCACAAAGTTATATTACACTTTAATTATATTACCTATAATTATTTATTAGCTTTTTTTATCTATTTAAACAATCAATTTATTTTATATTTCTTCATGATATGAATTACTGAATTGCTAAAATTTATGATATTATTATGTAGTTAAATATTCTACTTTTGCATGCCCTAAATTCACTATTCAAAGTTCATTATATATATATATATATCAATTTTATTTATTATGGATGTCAAACTATTCTGAAATTATTTATTCTTGCAATTAAATAACTAACAATATGATATCATAAGTTTCTTGAGATAACTGGTTAAACATTAGAGGTTAGCTTTAATTTACCTAAATTATAAGATTAAAACTATACTTCTTTGTTGGTTGAATTGGTAAAGTGGATTGCATAATTACTTTTTATTGTCGTGAGATTTGACTTAATTATATATCTCTATTCATTAATATAACAATCAATCAAAAAATCATTTACGCTAATAAACGATATAATGATTATTACATAAAAGGCCTTGTATATTTTCCAAATTTTAATTTTACTAAACAATTAAATTCCAAATTAGAAAATTTTAATTTTTATTTATTGCTTCACCAATTAAATGTTTAATGTCAGTTATTACTGGATCGCAATAAATTTCAGTTTCTAGCAAATAACTGACTATAATAAGTTTAATAAAGGCTATACTAATCTGATTTATATATACTTATAGAATTAATGCTTTAAAAAATTTTTGGCATTAAATAAGAGTACATATTTAAAATATGAATTCCGTTTATATTAATTGTATATATAGCTATATTTAACTCTAAATTGATTAATTTGATAATGTCTGCCTAGATATTTAACTTTAATTATAAATGTACTTTATAATTATCAAATTCAAGTATGAATGGAGTACAACTTAGATTATAGAATAAATTTGATTAAAATTAGGCTTTATTAATTTTTCGTTTGAACAATTGTCCGATAAATCAAGGTAATATTTTTTAATTAAAGCTAAAGTAGTTTAATAAAACCCAATTACCTTTATTATTAATGTTTAGAATAGAAAGGTTCATATTCTATAAGTATTCAGCATGCTTTAATACTCTCATAGTGGTTTATTATCTTTTGCTTCAATTTCTACTTTCCATAATATTTTTTGCATTTTGAATGCATTTTACATTCCAGAAAAAAAACTTTTGGTGATATCTAGCAAAGCTTTAAACACTTATGACTAATAAGAAATTTTTCAGGGGCTTAATTAGCAAAAGTAACGGAGTAAATTTCTATGTTTTAGTATGTATATAGAGCTTTAAAAAAAGTGAAGGAACTTATGATTTAGCATCATGATTAATAAGTATCTAACCTACTACATGCTTGCTATCTACATCAAATCGATATAAAATATTATTACATTAAATTTACATTATAATACAAAAGAATAAATAAATAACTTGCTCTTTTATTTAAATGTCACTTACATAATATCTTATATAGTAATATACTTTATTAAATAAAGAATATAAAAAATAATATAATTAACTGACTCTGTTTTAAAATTGCTTACAAAAACAGCAATATTTTTTTGATACACAGAAATATAGAATTAAAATCTTTTGTTAAATACATATAATTGCGCTGTTCAAGACTTAGGAATTGTTACTGTTGATATCTCCTTAACAATTTAAATAAATATAACTTAAGGAATTACCTCTAAAAGAAATGTCTTTGCCAACAGTAAATTTATCTTAATCAATTAATTTTTGAGGCAGATTTATTGAAAATGGCTAGTAAAACTAAGTAAAAATGTTTTTAATTTTATTTGTTTGGCATGAATTGCATATATCCACTATAAATAACTTATAGATAACTTTTTAATTTATAAAGAAGTTGCCAACATCTTTTTGAGCGAATTAAAATGTAAGCATTTGCATAAATCAAATCATCTTTTATAATTATATTTATGTCATTACAAGCATAGAGTTGGGTTTATTCCAAGAATTTTGACAAATATTAAATAAATGTACTTCAAAATCAAGATATTACACTTAAACTTAATAAAGATAAGATGACGACTGGATCTTCAACTATACAGGTTTAATTGCCTTAATATGGTGGAGTTATTAGTTATTAATGAGTTATCATTAGCAAGAATTAATAGTTATTTGTATTAAATAATCGAATACTTGTAAATTCTACCCTAATTTTACTTTTTTGTCCATATAATGATCTTTAATTATTAATTATCGATAGTATTGAATCATTCTGCATTTGCTTTAATAGCTACAAAGAGTTTGACTTATGATAAAACAGGTCTTTCATTTATGGTAAAACAGATGCTTGCTTGTATTTTAAATTTTGCGTATTATAGAGAGATGATATTCTACATTTGTCTATGAGCAATATTAAAATTATAATTTTTGCTCCATTTTTTTTCAATCATTTTCAACAGGAGTAAGTCAAAGAGTATATTCTTAGTATGAGTCTGTAATTGTTTTTTAATGCTTGTAAAAAAATCTATAAATTATAGATATTTTTGGATTAAATAATGTTTCCTATAATTAATAAAGTATTTATATCTAAGCTCTCTGTTAAAGGATTAAAATTTAACATGAATTAATTATTTTTACTTAAATTTCATCACTAATTAATAATATCGTTGGGTTTGAGGAATATCCTGCATTTAAATCTGTAAAAATAGTCTTAATGACAATTATTTTTCAATTATCTTTGGGAAAGAGATTTTGATATTTAATCATAACTATAGTTTATACTATATTCACTGTTGTTTAAATAGTGGTAATTATAAATGCTGAATTCCGAATATACCCTATCATCTATAGGTTCTAGGAAGGAGAATATTCAGACAGAGCTAGAATTGAGATTAGAAAAAGCTATTTTTTAATTATTTTATATGGGGGAAAGCTTGATGCACTAACAAACTATAAAAAGTTATTAGTAGCTCCTACATTAAATGCCTCAATAAATTACTACTAAGAGACATTATTCGTAATATTAGTTAAATTGGAATCATTACTTGCACCAGATGCTTATGTGAAAGGATTCCTTGAGATTCAGTGAAGTGATATCTCCTTGTTTTACCACAAAATTTTTGCTTTAACTCCATCGAGTGAATCATTCCCTTCGTTTTACTTACTACTATAACATTTCTCCAATCATTTATTTTAGCCTTGTATGATTACTTGATTGTAATGGATTATGAAGTTTAGTATTCATAGCTTTCCTTATTATAAAATGTAATAACTGGCAACTGTAGTAAAGAGTAGCCGAAACAAATGGTTAATATTAAAAATAAACTTCTAGCTATTAAAATATTTTATAAGATATTCTAGGATAATGGTTTATTAGTAAGTATAGCATTTAAAGTAAGAAGGAAATTAGAAATCATAATCACTCTAACTAAATAAAAACAAACTCTAATTCAATTCCAATAATTCTAGTAGCTATTTTAACTATTTAATAATAGATATTTTTATTTTTAAATTAAATATTTCGCATACAGAAGTTATAATTCATCATAAATTTAATAATATAATAATATTTAGTATAAACTACCACCTTCAATAAGCCTAATAGCATATATTTTTGTTCATTGAATAAATTATCCTTAGAAGCATGCTGCTTGTGAAATCTAAGCTTAACAGAAGAATTACTGAAAGATGCGAGGAATCTCAAATTGTAAGATTTGCGTTTTAATATTATCTATTGCTGTTACAATCTCTGAAGCATCTACTGCAATTCTTTGATATATACAAGATCATTTATAATTTTTAAATTAGATAAATAATGAAATGAGATTATTTATATTAAAATTTGTTGTCTAAGTTTTGCTGAGAAGAATCAGTCCTTCGTCTAAATACCATTACTATAAACTTTTTAAGAAATGCAGTAGTTTATCCAAGAAATGGGTTTTCAGCTTATTAGCCATTAGATAGTGCTGATGAGACTATCAAAAATCAAATTTTGAAATTATTTTGTTGTCTAATTGATTATCTGGATGACTTTTTCTCAGTGTTTATTATCTTCCTTTTTTATTGAATAATTAAACACATAAATAATTATAGTTTAATTTGTTCACTAATAGATTTCTTTGTTGAAGTCTAATTCACCGAATATTAGTCAAATTTTTGATGAAATTATTAAATAATAAATGAAAATAATAAATATTGGTGCTGTGATTGGAATCAACAAATTCAATACATTATAAAATTAAAATTAATCAAGTGATTAAATAACTAAGAACTGTAATTATTACCTATGAATTTATGATATTATTAAATTACTTAAATCCAGTGATTATTCCCTTCATAATCATTACTTATCAATTAATCAGATATTGGGTTATTTCACACTTATAGTGGGAAGAAATAAAAATAAACTTAATTCAAACAATCACTAACATGTGTAAATTTGTTTAATAAATTACATAGAGATCTAATGAATTCTATTTGAACAGATTCATTACTATTATAGCTACTTTATTGCTTGGTTTAGTCCTACTGATCTTGCTTTTTGTTCTATTGATTACAAATATAAATAATGAAATATTTCTATTAATTTGTGTTAAACTGTTATATCACACTAACTGTGTATTTTTCAGGATCTTCAAATTCAAGTATTAAAATCTTATTTCTAATAACTAGATAATCTACAGTTTTATTATGGCAATTATTCAATTAATATCTCATTGAATTACCTCAATTATATAGCATGATAATAATGTTTATTAAATTTCTCTCATAATAAATATTACTATAAATAATAGATTTATTTTATCTATAATTAATTAGGTGATTAAGACTTCTCAATGAAATTCTTAACCGAATAGAGGTTGATTCTATCATCATCAAATTGATATAATTTTTATCCTTCCTTCTTAGAGGTAGTAATTTTTCTCCTGGAATCTCCATTTTTTATTTGGTATTAACTTCAGTAACAGCATGTTTCTTTTCAATATTAAATTTATTATTAAAATTAAAATTTAAAATTTTAATAACTTCAGTTGATATTATCAAAAATATTCATATCTACATAATAAACTGTTTTAGTATATATATATTTATTTAATTTAAAGAAATTTAATGCAATTCCAACATTCAGTTAATAGCTTTTGTATTTAAATCTCAATTAGTATGCTATTATAGATACATTTACTATTATAGGTATTTGATAAGAGTCATTGAAATATCATTCTTAAATCAATTTCCTTTTTGGCACCTTCATCTGGCTCTCACATGCCTGAAACTTCATTTACCTTAATAATTTTCAAGAAAAACTATCTTACTTATAAAAGCTGTCTGTTACTCAAAGGTACAACACACTTATAGAATTTTTGCTAAAATATTTTAAGTTTTGTTATTAAAAATAGTTAATTTAGAAAATATTGTGTTTTAAGACGAGAATCAGATCTACTATTGTAGGAATACATTCGATTTGGGAAAATGAATTTAAATTAAATTAATTAAATATTAAAATCATGGCAGTTATCAAAACCAAAGTGACTTAAATTTCAAAAATAAATGGATTCTACGGTAGATCCCGCAATTTTAGCTGGACTTTATTATTGGCAATATCTCTGAATCATCCCAGGAAGCGAGATATTTTGATTTTGAGCTAACTCCCAAAAATAGTATAATGGGTTTTTCTCGCTTGAGCGATGAGATCAATTCATTATAGCAATAACTACCACCTTCTCATTTTTAATGCGCTATCCAGAGAGTATAATATTGTCATGGTTTGCAGACATTTTCCAAAAACATAACTGAAGGTAATTAATAATTAATTAATTTTAATTTTAATTTATTTTCCCAAATCGAATGTATTCCTACAATATTACCAACTCATATTATGTAAAAAGTGATTTCAAATGTTATGTCACCAGCAACACATAACAACATCTCAAGTAATACCTTAAATAGTTTACAAGAGTTAGGGTAATGGCCCCTACAATGAGTCCGCTAAATATTTTTTTAAATCAATAAATGCATCTACTAGGTACCACTTTTAATCACTAAATAGATCTCTAATGACCTTTCCAAGGATCAGTGAAATTTTCTACATAACATAAAAAATACATTAAATTTTAAATAAATATTATTAAATATTTTATTAAATTTTATGTTTATTTATTATAACTTCATAGATTTATATAATGTTTTCATTACTAGCAGCTATTGTAACTTAAATTTTTTTTTTAGAATGTTAGCAATTAGATAAGTTAACTTAATGAAATTTGGAACTCTGAAAAATGCCAGTCATGAAAACAGAAAATTAAAGTTAAATAAACATAAATTATAATAAAACAAATAATAGTATTTATTAATAATTTAATGTATTTATGATGTTAATGTGGAAAGATAGACTGGTCTACTATGAAAAAGATTCCTTGGAAAGGTCATGATTAAAACATACTACCTGTGAATTTAATGATTTTAAGAACATTTAAAAAATATTTTTAGCGGCCACCGCTGGAGTCATTACCCATGAGAATCTATCATGATATCTTCACTAGCTTGACAATGAAATAATCTTTAGTTCTCTGAATTGTTTTTAACTGATTAATTTATTCATACTGTAAGTATAACTATGCTTACTGGCTTATTAAATTGTGTAAATTAACTAAGTTAGAAAGCATTTTAAGTAATATTGTCAACAAAAATTATATACTAAATATTAACATTGTCAACTGCTTAATTTCATTAAATAATTATTTATACTTACACTGTAACTATCCTCTGACTTGGTATAGCATTTTAACATTATTTCAATTTTTATAGCCCATTTATTAACTGGAAGAAGACATCAAGCAAAAGGACTATAAGTATCCATATAAAAATATAAATTCTAATAGAGAAATAGGGGTCGAAGATAAGTGGTAAGGTCACAACAAAATACATAACAAATTAAATATTTATAGAGATGAACATTAGTAATAGTGTTGAGTAAATTAGCAGGTATTTATGAAAATATAAAATAAATTGAGAATATGTGGATACTATAACTGAATAATCGGTATCTGAATATATAAATAACAGAATACTAGAAATTTACAACAAAAATATTATTATAAAATTTAATGTCAAATAGACTTCCACTAGCTGCAAGCACTGATATCTCCAAGAGTACTTATCTAGGCATCTCCTGAGGTATCAAGTTTGAAAGAGGAACTCAATAAACTAAGATCAGTAATTTCCCACACTTAGATTAGCTACCCGAGACTCTATATGGATCCTATTTTGAAATATCTTTTAACTTATTTATAAAAATAATAGGTATTCTACTTAATTAATTAATAATTATTCAATATTAAGATGCTAAAGTGTTATTAAATAAAAATGACAGCAAAATGTAGTAAATCAATCGGGCAATAATTATATAGTTAAACAAGCGTCTACTGAGATCCAATCAGTTTATAAAATTTAGCAAATAAGATTTAATATTTTATTATCGTCTTATTTATATATTTATTGTTGTAATTAGCAATACAAGTTGATTCTATTCTTTGGTAATAACTCTGGTTGTATTTTAAAATTCAATCTAATGAAAGATATGGACTATACTTTAAATTTTTAGTTTATTTAACATCAAATAGCGAATGATGTAATTCAGTTGATCTACCTTAATTAAATGTTTATTTGAAAATATTAATATTATAAGTAGATAACATCTAAATCTTTTTCATTGTCAATATTTTATATAAATTAGAGTCTACTTGACAAATTACCAAGATGTGTACTTTTACCAAAGATAACTTCCCAATTAAGCAACAATTTATTTCTACTTTGTCTTGTTGCTATTATTTTTGTTTATCAACCAACTTAGACTCATTTAAATACTCCAAATAATGCAAATTTCCATCATGAAAGGAAGACTCAAGTTTAGTTGTATTAACTAAGATATACTCATTTACATAATCAAGTAAGATAATTATTATTAATAGAATAATAAATAAATTAATAAATATTAATAAGATTAATATACCAACTATAGCACAATTAAATATTAATATAACAAACAGCAGCTGCAGAATCCATAAATCTATCACATCCATCTCTATCTTCATGAATTAACAATTTCACTTTATAGATTGTTTACAGTTTTCTACTGGGGTCTCTTTTGCCATTACTAATTTTACATTCTATTGCAATCGGATATCTTAAAAATTATTTTTGTCCACTCCCTCTTCAGTTTTTAGTCATTTTATATTAAATATATTAAAAATTAATATTAATATTTTTTATAGCTATAATAATAATTTAAATAGTTCAAAGTAAATTCAATATATGTGTAGTCATCCATCATTTTAGACGGATATTTAGTTGTTTATTGGGTATCTATTATTAATTAATTGCTTTTTGAAGCTTTTATAAGAAAGAAATTAGCTAAAATGCGAACATTTAGGGGAATAAATTAATTAATCAAGATTACACATGTTTTATTTTAAATATTAAATTAAATATATAAATCTAGGTACTCTACCGCAGTTTTTAAAGTATAAACCTGTTTTGCGGTAGAGTACCCTAATTATATTAATTAAATTAAAATTAAATTCATAAATACAACATTACTTTTTACAAAGAATGCATTAAATAAAAAAGTGATATATAATATGTAGAATAAATTAATTATTTAAAATATAAAAAGTAAAAATCTTCAAATTTTATTGCCTTATAGAGTAACAATCATATTATTTTAATTTAGAAATTTATTATTTAATTATGAAATGCATTCTTTGTAAAAAGTAATGCTGTATTTATGAATTTAATTTTAATTTAATTAATATAATTAGGGTACTCTACCGCAAAACAGGTTTATACTATAAAAACTGCGGTAGAGTACCTAGATTAATATATTTAATTTAATATTTAAAATAAAACATGTGTAATCTTGATTAATTAATTTATTCCCCTAAATGTTCGCATTTTAGCTAAATGTTGGTTTAATTGATTTGTTTTAGTTTATTGAATAGATATAAGCTTTTCAAAATATAATGTTCTCAAATAATAACTAAAATGTAATATTCTGAATGTTTACAGCTAAAGCGAGATAATTATAGAGATATTTAATATTAATTGAAACTTAATTGGCATATAAGTTTTAAATATTTGATAATCTTAAGTTAACATCTAAATTTAACGTTCATTAAATCTTTAATCAATTAGTTTTAAATCATATGTAAATCAACACAATCATTTACACATCAAAATAAAATGTTGATTGAAGATTAGTCCTCCCCTCCAAATTAAATTTAGAATAAAAGTTTAATTCAAATAGTAATCTCAATTTATCAATATTTAAATCATTAATTACAAAGAAAATTTAACAAGCACAAATAAATAAATGTATATACTCAAACATAAAAATCAACGATCAATATTAATTATATTCTACCTTAATTATGGTTGATATATATTTAAATAAAGAACAATGATCTAATAAATGAAATTAAGTTTTGATTATATATTAAAATATAAATATAATGATTTAATTGTATAATATAAAGTTATAGGAGACATTGATAATAGCTACCATCATTTAAATAATGAAATATACAGAGCTTTTGTCAATATTCTAAGAGCATTAGAATTATTGTCTTGTTGAGTTTTTACATTTTTATAACATTATATTATTCGAACATTACGCTCAGAAATACCAATACCATTTCGTTGTAAGGGGATGTGCTCATCTGTTCATTTTAATTTTGATAATACGATTTTAAATCTAGACTTACTTTACCAGAGTAAGTATTATCCAAGACTATCCTTAAGAATACCACAATTTGATGACAATTATGGGACAAAGAGATCAAGGATAACAATTTTTAAGATTATCCCAACGCTAAGGGCATTATACTCATATTAGATTTATATGAAAGATAAAACTATAAGTTGATAAATTAATTACTATATAGATTCAATGAATTAGTATTGGAATTTTCAATAAAGATAAATTTATCTAGAAATGGCTTTGTTATCTTAATAATCATTATTATATTCTCTATAATCTACCCATCTAATTATTTACTGATAACTTTGGAACTCATTGCCTCACAAGTTTTTAGTTTTAGTTACGCTGTTTCTCCTGCTTCCAAGTATTGACGAAACATAAATACCTCAGATATATTCTTTATTAACTTGCATATTTTAATGAATAACCAGTTTTTCAAGTAACATCATCATATGTTTCAATTTTTAATTTTATTTATCAATGTACCATAAATAAAGGTTCTTTGTAATTTAAGAGGCATGACATTGGTATAGAACTAAACATTAATGAGCTATGTACTAATTTAATCTTCAGAAAGTAAAGGAACTTAGATTAATTAAAGAGTCCATATTAAATAAAGAAAATAATAAATAAAGTCCTGCCTAATAAATTTGAATGAGTCATCATCTTAACATACTCATACAAAGATTAGCGAAATAGTAATTTTCAAAGACCAACTAAGCAAACTATTTTTTCACCTAGCAACAGTTACAGCAAACCTACTTATAATAGTATACTCTTGTCGACAGTTGTTATTTGCCCAAAGATGTAATTGGTTAAAGCCTGTTAGTAATGTTTAAGTATGTCATTGTTATATAAAACAAAGTGTTCGACAGTTAGATCTTGAGTTCAAAGACTTTCCTATATTCAAAAATACAAATTTTTAAAGAGAATTGAGGAAAACTTAATTTTATTATGGTATATGTTAAATTAATAAACCCAAGTATATTCGAGCTACGAGGTTTAGACAGCTAACAGGATAAACGTTTGTTTGATTATTTGATTTAAGATTAATGTAGAAAAAAAGGTGTCTGCCACCCCCATATATGAGAGACTTCTATTAGTTTAAAATAGTATAATCTATTAGTAAATAAATATATTAATGCAGAGATTATAGATTAGGATATAGATGGGACTCTTTAGCATAGATCATTATTTAATCAAAAGAATAACTTAATCTTGCTAACGCACAGGAAGTTTTTATTCAAGCTAAGATTATTTCTTAAGTGATCTGAGTTAAAACTGACCGCATAGAATAAATGAAACGATATTCTAATTTACTACAAAAGGTAAGAAAAGTCCAACTTATCATTGAATCAGAAAATTATGAATTAATAATAACTACTGTATGATACAGGATTCAATCATTTTAAGTTCTGCTTAGTGAAAATTGATAATGTTAAACGATATGATCAATAATTGATTGATTTTATATGCGATTAATTGATAGCAGTACTAATTCATAGAAAACTGCTCTTTTGAATATATTAGTAAAATATAAATTAAAAATAATTATGAGCAATGAAACAAGAGCCTTCTCAAAGAAACAAGAAATATAATAAGAAGGTCAATTTATAATTTCATACATTTTAAAGCTATAACAAATACGATTTTATCTATGATTATTTCGAGCGTAAAAAATCTGAAGATTGTCTTGAATTTTGAGACTAATTGAAGAATATAAATAAGGGATTTTACAGAAGTCCACAATGAACTAGATAGTGATTTAGTTTGAATAATTATTATTAGATTTTAAATAACAAGGGAGATAAACTACATTATACACAACATTTGCAATTGTATTGATATGAGTTTGAACATTTTATCAACATAAACTATACTTAACTTTATATATAACTTTATATTCAATGTTATATTCAGTATTATTATAAAAAACTATAAATATCCATATATAAATGGATAATATAGCAACAATTCTTTTCAAGAATAGGATGTCAAAAGATAAGATTAATTTAAAGAGATTAATCTCATTTAAAGCATTCTATTAAATTTAGGTAGTAATTTATTTATAAAATTCTTGAAATTTCATGAAAAACTTAAAAATTAAAAATAACATTTTTGTTTTAAAATGAGATTTTGATTAATTAGCAATATTGCAATCCTAGCAAAATCAAAAGTTAATGACAAACATTGAATTAAGGCCATTTAATGAATGCCAGAAGTGTCGATGATGATAATCATTAAAAATTAAACATAGTAAAGTTAAATAAATTCATAGCATTAACTAAGCAAGTGAGTCTTTTGGCAATAAACCATTAATTTTATATATACCATTTTATATTTATTGATAACTAATTAATAGTTTCTATTACTTTAATTGGTTATCATTTGATTATTATGATTTAATCAATCAATTTAATTGATTTGATACCAAGCTTTAAATTAAAATAACATTTAATTCTATCAATACAGGGTAATTGGTTATTTAAATATTATAAATGAGCAACAGTTTTCCATTTCATAGATTGATATTGATATAGAACAGCTGCTGATAATTAACAATTCCTAATTTACCAGTGCTTATTTATTGAGTATATTATACTCTATTTAAAATAAAATTAATCAATTAATCAAAAATAAAAATGAAATTCCTCAGATTAAATGGTATCCTGGATATAAATAACAGAGATATTGATTTGGGAGGTAACTTAAAATGGAAAGCTATTGATACAACATTAATATCTGTATTTGCAACAACATAAACATCCTATGCTATAGGCTGTTATATAGTTTTGATCCTTCACAGATATTGTTTTTTATTTTACTAACAATTAATATACTTATTTAGACTTCATATTAATTCTGATAGGATTTATGTTTCAATTTTTAAACCCACTTGACTAATTTTTAATTAAATAATGTATATAAGTGTGTTAGAACTTGTGAAACAGCTTATATTATCGTAATTAGAGTATAAAACAAAATCACTACTTTTGATGGTGATACACACGAACTGACTGAAAGGACTGCAAGATTGAGTAGTCTTTGCCTCATAAATTCCCTGCTCTTATTCCCTTTTAAGTGCGAGTAATTTTCATCAGAATTTTGCTTGCATTCTTTTCATCGTGGAGTAGGTATACTGCTTCTTAATTTAGGCAGAGCTTTTAACTTTTATTTTACTTTATTTGTGGATATAGTTTTAAGTTATCATTTAAAATTAAATAATAATATATATATTTAAAGCTTTACGTAATTAATTATGGGGATTAAGCCAGAATAATAATATATTACAAATGTTACATAGAGATTTTAAACGAAGTTACTGTTAGAAATTAATGCAAAAATGGACTTATAAGTTATTATTTTTATAGTTGTATTGCTTGTAATATAGTTATGACAGTTATAGAGTGAATAAATGTTTATAATTTATATTAGCAAATAGTAATTGACTTGTTGTTTATATTGATGGGTAATTAATTATATTTCCTTCCTGTCTAATGAAGTCTAAAATAAGAATTATTGGTAGCTTTGAAATTAATATTTATTTTTCTTGTTAAATGAAAATTTGCTTGGATATGTAGGATTTCAAATTTTATAAAAGTATAGCTATGAAGTAATATAATGCCATATATCGAGGTAAACTTTAAAAATACATAAGTTAAAAGGTATATTTTTGAATAAAATTATCGTTGAAACCTTGAAAGTAGTTGTTAATTTAATATTAAGCTAAGCATTAAAATCTTGTGTATATAGATATAACTAGATTTACAATTATAAAGCATTATTTTAACTGATTTTTTTGCCAGGAATGTAATAGTTTTTATTTTTTTATATATGTATATTTTGTGAGCGATTGGGTGATTTTATTTTTATTTATTATTAGAAAACTATTGGTAGCTTTTAAGAAATTAACAATTGTAATAAATATAAATAAATAAACTTCTAAATACGGTCTTAATCTAAAATTAAAAAATTACCAATTTTAATCATTAATGTTTAAGTTTTTTTCCCTAGTTAAATTACATTACAAACAGCTATATATGGCGACCTCACTACCTAAGCATACAAATGCAAGGTGATAAGAAGTACACATCCATCCCGGGTCATCTCAGTGTGGCTGCCACTCAACCATGACTAGTAAAAGTGTCCTTCAACAGGCAGTAGTGTATGGCAAGAGAATATTGTGAACATAGACTTCACTGCCTTTAACTGTAACACCATTACATTTATGATAAATAAAAAGAAAAATCGAAGACTATAACTATTTGATTAATATTAAAATGAATACTTTTTAAACAAAATGGAAGAAGAACAACTGAAACAGCTTTGCCATTCTTATATTCATCACTATACATATCACCATTACTAATTTTCATCACGCCATTCCTGTTCCTTTCTGTTTCTTTGCGAAGTCTAAGCTAAAGTCAGTCACTGCTCTTACCAGGTAAGACCTTTAAAAATAAAAACTTTAGGTAAATTTTTTGTAACTTACATTTATAGTAATTGAAACTGCTCCACCAGCGTCGCCATTAAAAGCATTAATTTTAATACAAATCAAATTTCTATAATCTTCTATTTTTCTTTTTATTTATCATAATTAGTCAACTTCGCAATGCTACCATAGAGCGCCAAATGGTCCAACAATCAAGTGAGACTTCTAGCAATAATGGCAATACTTGTTACACTTTGGGCTGTGGAAGATTTACGTTTGCGTATTTCAAATAGTCTTTTTTGCAATGGCATCTACATCATAGCTGAGACTGCTACTATAAACGCAATGAATGAATAAGCAGTAATGATAGAGAGGCTTTTGAATTGCTGTTTTCTTGGATGGTGGTCAAAATAAGGGTTACTCACAATCTGATGCTCTTTCTTACACTTAGAAAAATTTGTAAAATCGGCCAATTATAAGAAATTTAAATATTCACATTATTTAGAACCGAGATATATAATAATTTTTTAACAATGTTATAATTAATAACTTTAACATAAAGAAATTTATAGTCATGCTCTATGAAAGTTTTAGCTTCTTGAGCTCTTACTTCACAAATTTTATTGTCATTCTCATAGTTCTTTATTCTTAAACTATTCTCTGTAAATTTTCATTGTTGCCATTCATAGATTCTATATTTTATGCACAGTTGATAAGTTTGAAATCTTTTTTATTTTTATTTTATTTTATTTGGCGAGCTACCGTGAAAAAACAGAACGTGGTAGCTCGCCATAAATTTAATTTTAATATTATTAATTTGACTTTATTGTAGTATTTCATTGTTAGTGGATTGATTTTGTTTAATTTAGTAATTAATTTTATTATTATCAGTGAATTTTCATTCTCATTAATAGAACGATTATTGCTTATATTATTAGTGATGTTTGTAAAAGATAATCAGAATTTATGTAACAAGGCATAATTTTAGAACTTAGATTTTTCAAAATGGACTTCTATTTTTATTATCACTAATAATTAATTAATTTTATTAAACTTGAACCAATAAAGTTTATATAACTTTAAAAACATTTATTTTAATTGGTTGAATATAAAGTATTTTGAAACTACAAAATAAATTATATTTTTAGAAGTCCATTTTGAAAAATCTAAGTTCTAAAATTATGCCTTGTTACATAAATTCTGATTATCTTTTACAAACATCACTAATAATATAAGCAATAATCGTTCTATTAATGAGAATGAAAATTCACTGATAATAATAAAGTTAATTACTAAATTAAACAAAATCAATCCACTAACAATGAAATACTACAATAAAGTCAAATTAACAATATTAAAATTAAATTTATGGCGAGCTACCACGTTCTGTTTTTTCACGGTAGCTCGCCAAATAAAATAAAATAAAAATAAAAAAGATTTCAAACTTATCAACTGTGCATAAAATATAGAATCTATGAATGGCAACAATGAAAATTTACAGAGAATAGTTTAAGAATAAAGAACTATGAGAATGACAATAAAATTTGTGAAGTAAGAGCTCAAGAAGCTAAAACTTTCATAGAGCATGACTATAAATTTCTTTATGTTAAAGTTATTAATTATAACATTGTTAAAAAATTATTATATATCTCGGTTCTAAATAATGTGAATATTTAAATTTCTTATAATTGGCCGATTTTACAAATTTTTCTAACTGGTACATTACATGTTAAAAGATGGCCCACGAATGATTTAGAGCTGTTTAAAAGCTATGAAGCCGGCGTGGCACAATGCAATATAGGGGCCACGGGAATCCATAGTTTGACATCTGCCATTACAGAAATCAAAGCCATAATCTCTTATTAAGAGACAGCATGGGAATCCCCTAGGGCATGTGAATGCATAGAGAGGGAAAGCTCACTGGCCATATAGAAAAAACGCAGCAGCCTATAGAGATTTGTACGAAATACATTAGCTTAAATCATCAGCATCATAAATACATTTAGGAAATGTGCAGAAAGTCCTCGATCAATGCCATAGGGTAGTCGTCCAAAAATTGTTCTTCGATTATCTCGGCCTCTGTGGCATTTATTTGACTAGGTGGTTCCATCTCTGTAGATAATTTTATGAAGAATATCGTGATGCCATTGCCCTCCCCAGGTGAATATTCGCCTTTTGCTTTATTTGAAATAATGAAATACTTGAATTCAAAAGATAATGTCAAGAATAGATAACCTAATTATGCAATATTGTGAGTGTGCTAACAATACTTAATTTGAGTGCTAAAAACCAGACCTAAAATCATTCCAAGCTATGGTCACTCAAGTAGGACTCAATGACAACGATAATATGGTACTACAAACTATACTACAAGAGACGAAGAATTGAGCATAGTAAGAAGAATGCCTGGAATGCATGGTTCAGACTTCTCTTCTCACTCAGCGCAAATACGATACAGAAAGAAAACTATTTTATGGAACACTTAAAGAGAATGTTTACAACCCCTACAACACATACTATTCTAAGACTTACAATGTGCACTTCAGACCTCACATGAATGAACGAGTAGAGTAGTTATAAAGATTATTAAGCCAAATAAAATATAATATATTATGCACATCATCCCATATAAGAGCAATTATATTCCAAGATTAATTTGACATTCAGTCAAAGAATTACTTGTTAAAAAGTGACACTTCATATCATAGATTAAAAATTATGGTGATAAATATACAATAATAATGTGTTTGTTTATAATATCCTTGCATTTTAAATTATTTTACCTTCTCCCTTCTACCTATTTCTTGCATATTTTTTTAGAGCTTTTATCTACCCTATTTTAAAATGTATTCAGTAAGTTGTTACTTTCCATTTGAATCACTCTTTGTTAGTCTGTTTTTCTTCTTTATCATTTAGTAGATTTCATTATAATTTTAATTTTAATCACAAACTTAAATTTAATAAAATTAATATAGTTAATTAATTTCTTAATACTTAATCAAATATCATTTCTTGTTAAATCTTCATTCTCTATCATTGTGATCATCACAAGACTTGCTTCTTAATTTAAAATTTACTTAAATTATCATCATAACCTTAACTCTGAACTTCTTATGTGTCAACATTTCGACAAAAATTGTAAACATTTCGACATTTTATTTCATTAGTATATTTGTGATTTTTTGTGATTATTTTAGAAACCTAAGCTTTTTCTGTGAATAATCACAAATTTTAGATTATGGAATTCCAAAAATCACAATGAGATTTCTATATGTGAAGTTTGAAATATAAAATTGAGAATTAAGATTTTTAATATAATTATGATGTGAAATATAAAGTTTTTCAAACTTCACATATAGAAATCTCATTGTGATTTTTGGAATTCCATAATCTAAAATTTGTGATTATTCACAGAAAAAGCTTAGGTTTCTAAAATAATCACAAAAAATCACAAATATACTAATGAAATTAAATGTCGAAATGTTTACAATTTTTGTCGAAATGTTGACACATAAGAAGTTCAGAGTTAAGGTTATGATGATAATTTAAGTAAATTTTAAATTAAGAAGCAAGTCTTGTGATGATCACAATGATAGAGAATGAAGATTTAACAAGAAATGATATTTGATTAAGTATTAAGAAATTAATTAACTATATTAATTTTATTAAATTTAAGTTTGTGATTAAAATTAAAATTATAATGAAATCTACTAATTCTTATTCTTATCGTATTTTATTTGTCATTTTACCATTCTCTATAAAGCTAGATTTTCAGCTTATTGTATCTTATTTGATTGGTCCTTATATATCTTACTCAGTTTTTATGAATGATTTTATATTATAAATCAAAGGAATTATAGCTTTAAAATAATTTAATCTTTACATCTTGAACGTGATGTTGTATCCATATTTTAATACCTATAGTATTTAACTATGAAACAATTTAATCAAATACAATTTCTAATTATTTTACTTAAAAGCTTGGCAATTATTGTAAAAAACAATGCATAATATATTCAGTCTAAAGAAAGATTTTACATTATTCAAGATTCTTTGAAGAATAGATATTATATATAACTTATTAAGTTAATATATTCACTATTGTATTCAAGGAATCCAACAAGAATATTACTATTTCCATATTTCAGATATAATGGAATGGATATATAGAAGTTATTCATCGTAAATTCTTACATTTATTGGATTGTATAAATGTAAATACATTCAGTGTGAATACTTATATTGATTCTAGCAATGAAAGAACAAAGATATATAGTGCGGGAAAGTATAAACGAGTTTCTCAAAAGAAAATATCTTAAAGACGGTAATTGCTTCATAAAGTAGTGCTGACATTTCAAATGCAGAACATTAGTGTATTAAACTAATTATATACTCATTGAAATATATCAAAGTTCAATAATAATGGAATACAAGACATTCTTGCTTTTGAAATTTCATAAAGGTTCGCTTTATCATTCAAGGTAGTCTAGAATAGTTTAATTAAAGCGATATCGCATAAAAACTCTTCATAAAAACAGTTGTAAGCGTTGTCAACAACCGAATAATACAAAGCTTAGAAATACAATCTTTTATAGGTTCTGAACAAGTCATAATTCCTGAATTTACTGTTTTCATTAAATGATTGAGTGCATGTTATACAACAAAGTCTTGGAAGATACACTGCTGCTTAGTAAATACAGGAAAATAATTATTATAAAAGGAGTAGTTTTCCAAATTATTTTAGCACATTTAACCTGTACGGTCAAAACTTTGAGAAGTTAAACATAGAGTAAAGTTATAAGCTTAATTTGTGTAATAGAATATGAAGGTTTTTTTAACCTCAAATTTAATTTCTCTTATTCGTTGTATCTTTTCATAGACATTCGCAGTGAATTTAACCATTAGATTATATATTAAATACTCATTATATATGCTAACTGATGAATTAGCAACTAAAGAGATCATGGTACAGGCCAAAGAATCAAGTTTGAGTAAGAATATCCAATAAAAAATAAATGTGCCAATTAATACCAAGGCTGATTGATACAAATTGAATTGCATAAACTGGTTTATAAAGTCTTGTTATTAATATAATTTAAGATTAATTTTCTCAGTCATTTATATCTTTATTATTTCTTCCTATTCATATATTTAATATTAATAAAATTAAAATAATTTAAATTGGTACATTTTACATTATTAGTGACTTTGATTCTAAATGAGCATCGAAACTTAGTAATTATATTTCAGTTTTACACTTACCTTTGATCTATTTATTCTCATATATATATATATTTATTATATATATATATAATATATATATATTTATCGCCTCGATATTGACCACTTTTAAAAACAAATTTTACTTTTTAATTGTAATTTTTATACATTTTTTTGTTAGGTTTGTTATTATTCTGATTTTTATTATTTTTAAATTATTTAGGGTATTGACGTAACAACGCCCTGATGAAGACGAGAGCGCCCAGCTGACGCTCCACAAAGTCTGGTGACGTCCAGAGCGCCCAGGTGACATTGAGAACGCCCGGTGATGTCGAGAGCGGCCAGGTTTTTATTTTATAATAATTATTTTTTAAACTACTTGACCTCACTATCTATGCATTTATAGCTTTATTAATGTGTAATCTAAACACTAAATAATACTTTAATTTGTATATATTTGTTTTCATAATTTTTATACTTTGCATGCATAAACTTGATTTTTTTCCTAATATTCATTATTAAGTATTACTTTTCAGATTAATTAAATCAATCTATTTACCCCAAAATCTTTACAAATTAATATGTAAGAATTTTAAAATTTTCAATCATGTCAATTATGTCTTGACTTAATTAATCAAAATCAAACGTACTATTTTAAAAATATTCTAATAGCTAACATAAATATATTTCATTCTAATTAATAAAATAAATATTATATTTTTCTAATTTTTATGTTTAGAATTTTCTTCTGTCTGATTACTTTTAATATTTTTTACTAAAAATGGTAGACAAAATGAAAATCTTAATTAATACAAAAAATTAAAACTCAAATTTTTAATAGCAAACATAATTATAATAATTTAAAATCCTTTATTTTTTTTGTAAAAATGGTTAATCTTTTGATCTTTCGAATTTGATATATATTATTAAAATTTCTTACTTTTATTAAATTATTTATATTTTTAGATTTTTTTTTCTCACAAACTTAGGGAATATTTATTTATTATCTTACAAATGAATGACTAATTAGATTAGAACAAATTAACAAATTAAGAATATTTAGAGTTCCAAAAATTTTAACTCCACCAAACTTTCGTTTTAGTTTTTTAAATCAATCATGTACTATTAGTTTTCTAGCAGTATATACATTTAAATATTTAATAAATGCTTTACTATCATCAAATTCCCAATAAATATATAAAAGTACTTAATAAGAGTAAATAATAATAATAAGGCAAGATCAAAATTTCACTAGGAATTGTTTCTCTAAAATTTTAGTGCTTCCAGTTTTAAATAAGTTGTAAATTATATAGTGCTCTACTTTTAATTTTATTGAATTTAATTTGTTTTTAATTATTTAGTTTCTTATGTAAATCTTAGTCCTAACCCTACTTTTAAAATAAATGAATTATAAAAATACTTTTAATTTTTTTAATTTTTTTCTATATATCTTATAATTGGAAAATAGTTTTAGTTAAATGAGTTTATCATTTATTTTTTTCATAAAAAACTTATATAAATATAAAAATAAAATTAAAAAATATTTATTTGATTAATAATCCTTTAGTTGCTTTTACGTTTTGAAATCAATATTTAAAATAATCTCTAAGTTTACTTAAATTTTATATATTTTATAAGGATCCTTAAATATTAAAATAATTTTGATTATAAATGATATCTTTAAATAAATTAATAAAAAAAAGTTTAAAAAATTTATAATTGTATAAAAAGATTTAATGAAAATTTTTCCAGGAAATTCATGGAAAACTGTTCTTGAATATTAATCAAGATATACTTAGTAAAATATAATATTTATGTAGAGGTAGATAAATTAAAAAATTATGAAAACAAATCTATGTAAACAGGATTGTTATGTAGTGCTGAGATTGCACAATTTTTAATCTATAAATGATTATAGAGTGAGGTAAAATTGTTGAAAAAAGAATTATTGTAAAGTAAAAATTTTGGACGCTGTGGACGTCACCTGGGCGCTCTGTACGTCACCTGAGCGCTGTGGACGTCACCAGGGCGCTGTGGACGTCACCAGAAGCAGTGGGCGTCAGCTGGGCGCTGTAAACGTCATTACCCATTATTTAATATTGAATGATGGTGCCTATACTTCTTATTTGCAATTCTTCACTATAGTGTAGTTATTATTATACAGTCATTAAAATTTTATCATATTATATATTTATAGAAAGTTGTTGTTCATTGTATTTCTGCCTACAATATAATAATGATGGTATTTTATGCGATGAATTTTTCAATTAATGATTATGACAATATCTTTATTTTTTAAAATGACTGATTAAGTTTAATTAAGTAATAAATTTAATTAATTTTATATTTAAATCTTAAAATGTTAATGCTTTAATTACAATCATTTGTCATAATACAATAGTATTCTTTTCTTATTGTTTAAATAATTAGTACTATAATAATTCAATAAAAATACATTTAATCATATTTTAATTAAAAATAAAGTTAATTTAAATACATCGCCGTATTATTATCTTGCTTGAACAATCTCCAATAAAGGGAAGAAAGAGCACTTATGATTATATTATCTGGTTAGTTTAATCCCCAGTATTAATTTTTGTAAAGTATTAAATAATAATAATGGGTATTGAGTGATTTTAGACATCACTATTCTTTTTTTTTTATAATTTATCTTTACAAAAGCATTTATAATTATGCAAGAGTATTCATATATATTATAGTAAATTAACCTGAGAATAATTAGTTGTATCATCGCTAGCTATTGTGCTTTATTTCTGATTTTTAGAGAGATACAGTGCAAATAGGAGGATATGAATAATCCTAATGCTGCTGATCTACATTTTATAGATAGTTAATAAGAATTACTACAATATTTTATAAATTAAATGATAGTATTAAATAATTACTACAATTAGTAGTAAATGAGTAATCTCAAATAAAATTTAACTTATCACTGTTTATACTAAAATCAAACCATCAATCTTAGTAGTGACGTAAACGTATCTGAGTGAGTTGAAGTGGCAAATTAAGTGACTTGGCAGTCATGAAGTAGAAAACTCCGAAAAATCAATCTCGCTATCACATAGTCTCCTCCTGGATCCAGATGTTGCCAGCATAACCTGAATAACAGAGCTTTAGAATTCAAATATAATGACAGAAAATGGAGTAAAAACTTACAGGTCCCACCGCGACTGGGAATGTAATCCCTATCCTTTCGTAGGGGTAGCTTCAGTATTCTAACCTGGTGTGGGAGAAAAATCTTTAAACTTAGCTTCTATGGTTCTCTTCGCCTCACTTTTGAACGCTGAGCACCACCTTTATCCTGCTCCCTATTACGTAGGAAACTGACCTCATGCAGGAAGCTCATCTAGTGCAGGGAAATCCTTAGCGTCAAGTCAACTTGAAAAGTTTAGGAACTGAAAGATTGAACCCCGTCGGCTAGCTCCTAATCATATCCGCAAAACCCCTTAGTGAGGTTTATAAGTGCTTTCATTTTTAGGGTATAGTTTGGGACTTATTGGGGTTAGTAGAAAAATTAGGTCAAATTGCAAAATAAGAAATAGAAATTAGCGAAATTTAGGGTCTATTTATGATGATAAGTAATTATATTTATTGTTTTAGCTTAGGTATGGTACGAGTATTAATATAGACTAAGTTAAACCATTACTAAATTATGCAACTATAGCAAACCTTCTACATTAGAGTGCCTCAACTGTTAGGTATCACTGCTTATTAGCTATTTAGCATTATAACTCAGGAACTTAAAAACATCCAGCAAGAAAATAAAAGTTCTCTCAGCAGCATATTGACTACCTCTGCGACTCGAAGACTTTGAAGTATTGGACACACTTTCCATTAGACTAGCGAGCTGTGATGTTTCATCGCAAGTTTCCTGCCATGCTTATCTCTCCTTAGACTATAGCCAATATATACAGGCGAAATGGTATTACTTTCAAAACAGTCAACAAAGTAAAGAAAGTGATTGATTTTACAGTACCATTTTACAGTAATAATTTAAATTATATATATGATTAAATGCAGAGGGCTATTGACAATAACATCAAGTTCATACATGCTGATGAAACTGTGTTTACCTTTAATACCTTTATTGATAAGTCTTAGTATAAGAAGCATGATAACATAGAAATTTATGACTAAAAAGTGGAAGTTGTCACTCATGCAATTTTAGCTGGTATTAATGAAGATTCAGGCTTAGAAATTTATGTGATTCATTTTCGCAATATTAAGCGAGATCAGTATATAAAGTTCTTACAAAAGCTCAGAGTTAAATACAACGATTAAGAGATCATTCTGTTTGTTGACAACCTCTCAGTTCATAAGATTTAGGAGTCTAAGAAAGCTTATTAAGAGTTAAATATAACTCCTATATATAGCGTTCTCGACAGCCCACAGTTTGATGGAATCGAAATCTATTGGAGTTAAATTAAACTCACTACAAGAAACTGCTGCTTTATCACCTCATGCATGACTTGCCCATCGAAACAGTAGACTTGATTCAGAGTAGCTGCAAGAGAGTAAGCATAGATAAGACAACAGTTTGTGAGAGAGAAGGAAGAATGAATGTTTATAAATAAGTTTTAGATTTAAATGAATGAATAAGTTCACATATTAAACTAACCCATAAAGGGGTTTGGCTTCTCTTTCTTCTCCTCTTCTTATGGCTTGCTTGGGCCCATATTTCTTCTCTTTGTGCCAGCTCCTGCATCTATGTTCATTTCATCTGGCTTTTAAACATCTTTATAAAGTCTCTTGCTCACTTCATGAATGGTCTAAGACTTTCTCTCTCTGTGAACTTTTGCATGTTCTTTCATTAGAAATATACCAGTTCCATGTTTCCCTAAAGAGTTATAAATCAAAGCTTACTAGAGAGGAATGGATGCTTCTTAAGCTCTGCGAGCCATGTCTCGCTTATTAGTATGCCTTGCTTCTTTTAATCTTCAGGAGAAATTGAATAGCGTTTCTTGTGAGCTTCTTCAATAATTTCTCTGAGGTAACTCTCTCTTAAAGTGCCAAGAACACCAAAGAAGAAGCTCCTTTCTGGAAGCTTGTTAGAGAGTTGTTTCTTGGTAGGAAGATAAACTACCAATTCTTCATCTTACATCGCATCCTCGTAGAGATTAGTGACTGAAATCTCTGGGTAGTTTGGTATATCTATCAACTTTATTTCATTGTTTTGAAGGCTTTCTTCTCTTCGCAGAGTATAGCTTTTAAGAATGAAATTTTGGTACCTACCATCGTTGGAAGAAATAAACCCACTATATTGCTAAAATAGAATTGAATTGGAGAAATTAAAAAATAAATGAATAATTTAAATATCAAGTATATCTAACTGCCACTAATTTGGCTGTCTTCTAGATATAATTTGGTTCATGTGACTTACCGTTATGTTACTTAGTGTTTCGGTTACATTATTACCGGATTGACTTAAAAATGTTTAAAAAAGTCATTTGACGGATTTGACATAAGGATATTGTGAAACTCCCGTGTATTATAGGGCGATTTGACAGGTTGACACATTTGACAGAAGATTTTGGTCAATTCTCCGGATTTCAATTTTAATCAAATTAATTATAATTATAAATCAGATTTAATATTAAAATAATATTATTAAATTTATAGTTGACACATTTGACAGATTTGACAGATTTGACAGCTTTCAAATCTATAATCTAAGATTAGGAAAATGTAATTAGAAGTGATTAGTAAATTATAATGTTCGGTTATTAATTAAACTTGTGTTAATGGAGTGCACAAATAATGCTTTATCGCAGTATGCTCTGAGAAGCGCGGGGTGACTGTATTGCACATTGACTGATCTGGTTTCACCTGCTTATCGGTAGCTACCGTGGTCCTCAGAATGGATAGTGCATCCTCCGGTCGTTACTGTAGCTTACTGTGTTTGTCTCAACGCTGATTTTGAAGATGCTTTACACAGAGAGTAATGGATTAAGAAGAGAAAGAACCTCCCCTATAGCTGACGGTGGGATTTGTGTCACTATCCATTCTGAGGACCACGGTAGCTACCGATAAGCAGGTGAAACCAGATCAGTCAATGTGCAATACAGTCACCCCGCGCTTCTCAGAGCATACTGCGATAAAGCATTATTTGTGCACTCCATTAACACAAGTTTAATTAATAACCGAACATTATAATTTACTAATCACTTCTAATTACATTTTCCTAATCTTAGATTATAGATTTGAAAGCTGTCAAATCTGTCAAATCTGTCAAATGTGTCAACTATAAATTTAATAATATTATTTTAATATTAAATCTGATTTATAATTATAATTAATTTGATTAAAATTGAAATCCGGAGAATTGACCAAAATCTTCTGTCAAATGTGTCAACCTGTCAAATCGCCCTATAATACACGGGAGTTTCACAATATCCTTATGTCAAATCCGTCAAATGACTTTTTTAAACATTTTTAAGTCAATCCGGTAATAATGTAACCGAAACACTAAGTAACATAACGGTAAGTCACATGAACCAAATTATATCTAGAAGACAGCCAAATTAGTGGCAGTTAGATATACTTGATATTTAAATTATTCATTTATTTTTTAATTTCTCCAATTCAATTCTATTTTAGCAATAATATATGATTAAGTATATGTCACATACTTACCATGCTAAATGAGGTATCGATAGAGATCTTCCTTGCTTCTAAATCTTGAGATCATTTCTTAAGCTTCTACTCTCTTCATTGCAGTATTTATAGATTCCATCCTTTCTCCTTCTCTTGTTATTGAATTTCAAATTTTAGTACATATTGTTCTAGATCCTACTGTTAAAAATATTAGTATTAAATATGGGTATCTTATAGAAGGACAACCTGGTAAGGATACGTTGAGAAAGTTGGCAGAAGCTGTAACAAACTTCAGAGATGGAGCTCCATTTTTATCAATTTAGTTTCATTAAATTAGTACTAAATTTGTTAAAATCTAATTAGTACCGGTACTAAATCCGTTTAAATTTAATTGGTACCAATTTAATAGTACCAAAACTTAATTAGTACCTAGTTTTAAACTAATGAGGTTTTAATGGAAAAGTTCCAATATGGTTCAAAATCTAATTATTACCAGAACCAACCCAATTTTATACTTGGTTATTACCAATTTTAAAATTATTAAGAATGAAATTAGAGAATTTATAGTAATAAACTAAACATAAATATGATTTCTAACACCTAATAAAACCATTATTGCTGTAGGATCAACTCCTATACAGAGTTGCTATAACCAAAGAGATTATTAGAGCTTAATAATAGAAATTAAATTTTAATTTAAACATGCGGCTAACTTAAATCATAAAGCAGTTTCTCTTGGACCAGGATAATCTTAACTAAACTTTGGGTCCTCCAAGAAACCAGAAGTAATCTATATTGAAAAGGAGATTGATCTAAGAGTTCTAGAGTTTGAAGCAGAGGTCTTTAAAATTGAAGTTTAAAACAAGTACTAGAGTGCAGAGGTGGGAGTTTAAACATAAATTGAATTGATTGAGGAAGAAAAGGAACAGAAACAGATAGACAAAGTTAAAACATTTTAATGTGAAGACTGCTAAAATTTCTTCTCAACTGAGTCTAGCTTGAAGAGGCACATCAAAGAGATACACTTTGGTAGAGCTAAGATCTACTTTAAGTATGTTAAAGTAGATGGTAGGTATTAGTGCAAAAAATGCATGAAGTCTTATACTCACTCAGCCAAAGTAAAGAGGCATATGCAAAAGCACCATTTAAACGAATTCATGATTAAAGATGAAGAAACTTAAAAGCTTATACCTGCTAAAAGAAAAAACAACTTTCTTGAGTCATAAAGAGAACATGAGGAGAGGCTCAAGAGAACGAAGCGATTTGAATCAATGAATCAACCAGCAAATGGTACTCTTATAGCATGTCTTTTAGAAAGAGCTATGTATATACCTCATTGAATGCAATTAATATTGACAGCTGTATTGAAAATTACATGCATTTTGACCTGCCAAACAAGGCTAAACTTATAGTGGTTGATGAGTATGCTTACAAAGTATATCCTTTCAAGAATCTCATTAAGAACGAGCAGAATCAAAATGAATTTGCAAATGAATACATTTACTGAGGGAGGCTTAGAAAAAATAATTTAAAAACTTACTTAGACTTGATGGAGTTATTCTTGGGCATGGCTTTGTTGCATTAAGACTAAAAAAGTTTGAAATAACTTTGAGAGAGTATCTCTATCAAAATAGATACCCAAATGATTTAAATGAGATACTATCAGAAATGATGAAGAGTTTATAAGATCTTCATGAATTTGGGTATGTGCATAGAGATTTGAAGCCTTAAAATGTTATGTTAAATCTCTGTCCATTAGAAATAGTCGTCATTGATTTCAATAGAGCGATAAGATAAGAAATAGTGACTTTAGCTAAGGTGCTTGGCACACCAGGATACTTTCCAATCAGGGAGAAGTGGACTAATGGCTCAGTTTATTGGGGTTTTGGGGTTTTGATATCTTTATTAGGGTTTTGGGGTATTCGACCGCGCATTTTTTTTAAAGCCATTTTTTTCAATCCCTTGCCTCTAAAAATGTGATATTTACCCCACAATCGACTATGGAGAATCGATATCGCGTGCTCAACAATAAAATTATTTTTTTGACCTGACCTACTTAAATGACTTGACTAAGAAAAATTATATATAAAAATTATTATGAAAAAATTAATTGCTTCATTCGACTTGTTACCTTAAAAAACATCATCAAAATTGGGTCATAGAAAAAATATTCTTGATTTCTCCAATTTGACTTTGGCTTACCATAATTTGACTATAATTAACATAATTAGACTTTGGCATCTGCATATTTGACTATAATTAACGTAAATTGACTTTGGCTTCAGCATATTTGACTATAATTAACATAAATTAAGTTTGGTTTTCGCAATTTTGCATATATTGAACATATTTTGATTTTGGCATCTGCATATTTTACTATAATTAACATATTTTTATTTTGGCTTCAGCAAATTTGACTATAATTAACTTTATTTTACTTTGGCTTCCACTAATTTGACTATAATTCACTTAATTGGACTTGGCTTCCACTTTTCCTTAATTAACATAACCAGGCATCACAAAATTTTAAAAAGTTCTAAAAATTGAAAAATAAGTTGCTTCACTCGACTTGGAACCTCCAAAAACATCATCAAAAGTGGGTCATATAAAAATATTTTGACTTCACTGACTACTACCATGAGATTAATGACCAGTCATCACAAAATTTTAAAAAGTTCTAAAAATTGAAAAATAAGTTGCTTCACTCGACTTGGAACCTCCAAAAACATCATCAAAAGTGGGTCATATAAAAAATGTTTTAACTTCACTGACTAGTACCATGAGATTCCATACACCTGCTCACAAAATTTGAAAAAGTCCTAAAAATTGAAAAATAAGTTGCTTCACTCGACATGGAACCTCCAAATACATCATCAAAAGTGGGTCATATAAAAAATATTTTTGCTTCACTGACTACTACCATAAGATTCCTGACACCTGCTCACAAAATTTGAAAAAGTCCTAAAAATTGAAAAATAAGTTGCTTCACTCGACTTGGAACCTCCAAAAACATCATCAAAAGTGGGTCATTGAAAAATATTTTGACGCCACTGACAACTACCTTGCTAAGTATAAATCTTGAATAATGATATTTATATATAAGTGAAAGAATTTATTATAAAAAATATTAAAAAAATCTTGAAATGTATTAGATTCGTAAAATAATGATAAAATGTTAGGTATCTTAAAAAAATTATGATAATTTAAGATTACTTACTCATTAAATTTCCCAAAACCCTCAAAACCCGATTATTTTGATAAGAAAACCTGATAAATTTGATAAGAAAACCCGAATTAATTAATAAATTTACAAATTGTGTAAGTGATAAAAGATTCTTGTATTTGGAATTTTATTTATTATGAAAACCCTAAAACCCCTTTTCCCAAAACCCAGTATAAAGCCAAATAAAAAAACAAATAAAAGATAATCATCAATTATAAAGTTGAACATAGAATATATGAAACCAAAGAATAAAATTTTAAATTCAAAGAAAATATATCAAGACTTCTTAGCTAACATTAAAATTAATAAAGATAATAAATATAACGAGGATTATATAAATATATTGTTATATTATATTTATATTTAATACTAGTTAATTTATATTAAAGATATTAATCATATTAATTTTGCTGATGCATAGACCAAAGCCAGGGTATAAGGGACAGCATGTCCCTTTTTTCGGGTTGCAAGGGTGGAACCCTGCGGGGTAAGGGTTAGAGCCCTTGAGAATTTATTTTTAATGTTACCTACTTATTTGTAGATAATAGTTTAAAATCATTGCATATTAATTAATGTACTAAATTGTATATAGATGACAAATGATCTTGAAATATGAAAATATATTAAAGTTTGAAATTAATATATAATCTTTGATATTTTAAACTATTAATAGATAATCAAATTAAAAAAATAATTTTATTCATTAATATGTTTAGACTAACGAACTGTGTATTCAAAAGAATAAATAATCATTAAAATTAAAAACAAAGTTACTTTACTTATATTATACTATTTAAAATATTAGTAAAAACATAGATAAAAAATATATTCAGATTCATGGTTACTACTCACAATAAAATATATTTTATAATAAAAGATAGTTTCTACAATAAAAAATGGTAAGACATATATTAAAAATAAAATTATTAATAGAAAACATAAGAAAAAATAGTAAAGTGATAATAAATTCTTGAATTTGTGAATACTTAATCATTAAATTGACCAAAACCCTCAAAACCCGACTAATTTGATAAGAAAACCCGATATTTTTTATAAGAAAACCTGACAAAAATAAATAAGTAGAAAATATTTAAATTCAAAATAGAATGATGATTTTTATAATAACAACTCATAATAATTATAATTATCATTAAAATGAGACCTTTTTGGTAAGAAAATCTTATTATTTATTTTAATAAAAGTTTATAAAATAGAATTTGATTTTAGTTAATATAATTGATAATAGAATCATATTTTGTAAATAGAGATTTATTTAATTGAAGTAAAGAATGAAAATCTTAATACAAAAACCTAAAAGTCTAATCAAAATAAAATAATGTCAGTGGAAAAATATTTAAAAAAATTAATATGTAATAAATGTTAATAATCTTTGATAACATAAAGGTGATCCAGCATCTCATAATAATGATGTGACAATGAAGTTTATATAGATATAGATTCTAATAATAAAATAATAATAAATAATAATTAAATAAATTTAATTTTTAATAAAACTATTAATAATATGTTCAAAATAAAATATGTTGACGTATAATGTATATTATTTAAATACATTCATATTGATATATCTAATATAAATAAATTATTATAAATATAAAACATTATGTTATTTATAAATAGTAAAATATGTAAAGGCAAATAAATAACTAATATAATCATATGTAAAATAATTTGTGTGCCTCTGTGGTCAAAGGATTTTGAAGAATATATTTTTAATTTAAATATATTTATATATTTTATAGAGAGCTAGTGGGTTTTCTTTGGCTTACATGTGGGTTTTCTTTGGCTTACATGTGGGTTTTCTTTGGCTTACATGTGGGTTTTCTTTGGCTTACATGTGGGTTTTCTTTGTCTTACAGGTGGGTTTTCTTTGGCTTAGAGGTGGGTTTTCTTTGTCTTACAGGTGGGTTTTCTTTGGCTTACAGGTGGGTTTTCTTTGTCTTACAGGTGGGTTTTCTTTGGCTTACAGGTGGGTTTTCTTTGGCTTACAGGTGGGTTTTCTTTGGCTCTTACAGGTGGGTTTTCTTTGGCTTATAGGTGGGTTTTCTTTGGCTTATAGGTGGGTTTTCTTTGGCTTATAGGTGGGTTTTCTTTGGCTTATAGGTGGGTTTTCTTTGGCTTATAGGTGGGTTTTCTTTGGCTTATAGGTGTGTTTTCTTTGGCTTACAGGTGGGTTTTCTTTGGCTTACAGGTGGGTTTTCTTTGGCTTACAGGTGGGTTTTCTTTGGCTTACAGGTGGGTTTTCTTTGGCTTACAGGTGGGTTTTCTTTGGCTTACAGGTGGGTTTTCTTTGGCTTACAGGTGGGTTTTCTTTGGCTTACAGGTGGGTTTTCTTTGGCTTACAGGTGGGTTTTCTTTGGCTTACAGGTGGGTTTTCTTTGGCTTACAGGTGGGTTTTCTTTGGCTTACAGGTGGGTTTTCTTTGGCTTACAGGTGGGTTTTCTTTGGCTTACAGGTGGGTTTTCTTTGGCTTACAGGTGGGTTTTCTTTGGCTTACAGGTGGGTTTTCTTTGGCTTACAGGTGGGTTTTCTTTGGCTTACAGGTGGGTTTTCTTTGGCTTATAGGTGGGTTTTCTTTGGCTTATAGGTGGGTTTTCTTTGGCTTATAGGTGGGTTTTCTTTGGCTTATAGGTGGGTTTTCTTTGGCTTATAGGTGTGTTTTCTTTGGCTTACAGGTGGGTTTTCTTTGGCTTACAGGTGGGTTTTCTTTGGCTTACAGGTGGGTTTTCTTTGGTTTATCAGGTTGGTTTGATGCGGCGTTTAGAGTACAGGGCGGTTTGTTTTCTTCGAGCAGATTGAGTGAAAGAATTGAAAATAAAAAAGGGAATTAAAAAGAAGAAAAGAAATCGTTAAACTTTGGCTTAAAAAGGTTTTGGGGTTTTGTTATATTATTAATAGGGGATTTGGGGGTTTTGATATATTATTAATAGGGGATTTGGGGTACGTCCATAAGTATAAAAAACGCCACTTTTTATTTGCTCTATTTTACAGTGTTCTAATATCATACTACCACTAATTAGCTTATTCTAAGCAAAACCTGACTACTTAGAGTTCTGACACATTTTTGGTTCATGAGTACTGACCACTTTTATATGTAAAAAATCCAAAAAATTTCAAAAATTCCAAAAAAGTGCAAAAAACCCTAAACGACCTTTTTCACATTTTTTTACATTTTTTTAGGAAAAATTTATATTTTGAATTTTACTATAAATTTACATATATTTATTACATTTACTATAAAATGACTATAAATTGATATAAAATCAAGATATTTACTATAAAATGAGTATAAATTCATATATAATGATTATAATTAACATAAATTGACTTTGGTTTCATCATATTTGACTATAATTAACATAAATTGACTTTGGCTTCATCTTATTTGACTGTAATTAACATATATTGACTTTGGCTTCATCATATTTGACTATAATTAACATATATTGACTTTGGCATCATCATATTTGACTATAATTACATATATTGACTTTTGTATCAGCATATTTTACTGTAATTAACATAAATTGACTTTGGCATCAGCATATTTGACTGTAATTAACATAAATTGGCTTTGGCATCAGCATATTTGACTGTAATTAACATAAATTGGCTTTGGCATCAGCATATTTGACTGTAATTAACATAAATTGGCTTTGGCATCAGCATAATTGACTGTAATTAACAGAAATTGGCTTTGGCTTACTCATATTTGACTATGGCTTACCACAATTTTACTTTTGCTTACCACAATTTGACTATGGCTTACCATAATTTGACTTTGGTTTCCGCATATTTGACTATGATTAACATAATTTCACTTTGGCTTAATCTTATTTGACTATGATTAACATAAATTCACTTTGGCTTCATCATATTTGACTATAATTTACA